>JAJTUV010000866.1:600000-807769 GCA_021653895.1 Mastomys natalensis | reverse complement strand
TTTTCCCACCAGAGACAGGAGTTCTCTGGTAGCCCTGGCTGTCCTGGAACTCACTTTGTAGAGCAGCTGGTTTGAACGCTCTTTACTTCCCGAGTGCTGGATTAAAGACATGAAGTAACCCCCCAGGCTGGAATTGTTTTGAAATAAAAGAATCAGAAAATGAAAAATGAAGTCATGCCTCGTGTGTAATTTCTGAAACATCTTCATCTGCTCACAGGTTACAGGTGAGTCTACCCTGAGGCCTTTGGGCTGCATGCACCACTCTGGATAGCTATGAATTGACCCAATTAATTAAAATATTGAGAGATGTGGGAGGGGGGAGTATTTCATTTTCTGTAACTCAGTTACACAGTTCTTAAGCTGGAATTTGGTAGCTGATAGCATCTCTCAGCACGTTAAGAGGCTATGAGCCAGGCAGTGGTGGCACACACCTTTAATGAAGCAGGTGCAGGCACATCTCTAGGTTCGAGGCCAGCCTGGGCTACAAGCAAGTTCCAGGACAGTCAGAGCTACACAGAGAAACCCTGTCTCGAAACACCAAACAAACTAATAAAGCCTGACTTGTCTCAGATGTATCTCAGCGGGTTTGCCATGCCAAACCTCAGGACTGCATTAAAAACTGCATAAAAACGGGTGTGGTGGCTCACACCTGTGAAGCAAGCCGGGAAGACCAGAAGTTCACCGTCATTCTTGGCTACACGCCACTTCAAGGCCAGTCTGGGCCACGTGAGACCTCGTCTCCAAAAAGTTAAAAATTAAAATGAAACAAACAAATGGAGATGTGCCCCAAGTCGAGAGGAGACCCCCACGGTCTAGAAGCCATTTTCACGCCTGCGCTTTGAGGTCCGCCTGCCTGACTCAAAGACTCCGCCCCTTCGCTGCTCGTTTATTGCTGTCACACCTCAGACCCTCTGTGGCCTTTAGAACCTGGTGGGGACCTTGAAAGATCTGAGATAGAAGCCCAAGCCCATGGTGTAGAACAAGTTGGACCAGCATTCAAGCCCGGATGGGACCGTGCGACTCCGCAGCTGACTCTGCTTGTTTCCTCATTGCTCGGATTGTTGTGTCAGGACGCTTGTGATCTCGTGGGGCTACTCTGAGGATTAGATGAGCGAGGCCGGCTACTCAGGTGTGGTTATTTATAATCTCTCCTTCCCATCTTCAAAAGGACTCTTGCTTCATCTCAGCCTTCATCTGTGGCAATGGGCTGTATCACAATGGAGCTGAATTTACAAACCTGAATATCCGGCCTCCTCCAGGGAGACTCATCGAGAGGAAGAGTGCGGTTTGGTTTGAGGTTTTTGTTTTTACCTTTTTTTTTTTTTTTTTTTTTTTTTTTTAAGATTTATTTATTTTATGTGAGTACACTGTCACTGTCTTCAGACACTCCAGAAGAGGGCATCAGATCCCATCACAGATGGTTGTGAGCCACCATGTGGTTGCTGGGAATTGAACTCAGGACCTCTGGAAGAGCAGTCAGTGCTCTTAACCGCTGAGCCATCTCTCAGCCCTTGCTTTTGACTTATGAGAAATGTCCTCACTCTATAGCTCAGTCTGGCTTCAAACTGAGAGTCAGCCTGCCTCAGCCTTTGGAGTACAGGGATTCCAGACAGGTATGTGCTCCCATGCCCCACTGAAGTATTCTACAGAAATCTGACTTGGGGAGTCAGTTGTGCTTGTGTAGCAGGAGGCCCTGGGTTCCATCCTCAGCACCGAATAAAAGTGCATTTGATGGTGTAGCCCTGGGCCTCCAGCTCTTGGAAGGTTGAAATGGGAGTATTCGGGGTTTGAGGCCAGCTTGGAATACATAAGATGACCCTTGTCTCCAAAGCAAGTTAAGTTATAGCAATTCTGATCTGACCATCCCGTTTGTAGGAACGTACGGAGGGGAAACGAGAGAACATATGCAAACAGCAGTTGCACGCAAAGGCTAAAAATAGAAACAACTTAAATGGATGAGGAGAATGTCATCAAGGAGGGACATGTAGCTCAATGACAGGCCACTTACCTAGCACATGTGCCATGCTCACACACATATATGCACACACACGTACATACTGTTGTGGTCTGGTCCCCCTAGCATTGCTGTTGCCATTTTGTTCCATGCCTGCCAGCTATTTCATATTGTTGCTGTAATATGCCCAGCAGTCATTGACCCAGAAAAATAACTTGACTCAGAGTCGGATCATAGTGACCACACACCCTGTTATGCTCTGTATGATATGAGGTTTCTTAGTCCTAAGGATTTCCATAACCATAAACTTCACTTGGGATCCATCAAAAGAAAGGTCCATAGAACTGTTATGTCTAAAGTTACTGGAGTCAGGGTCGACCACCAGGCAGCACTTCCCCCACCTGTGTATGAGTTCATTATGGTTTTTGTGGTTTTAACCTTTATAAGGTGCCCTGAGAAATGTTCAGGGTCGTAGGTTCAGCTCCTGAAGTTTGAGCTACTTCACTGAGCCATTAGTCTTGGGTGTGCGTTCCATAAACTATCCCTGTCTGACTGAGATTGGTGTTCGTGTGGTTTGTGGGGTGACCCCTGAACCCCAGCACATGCAGTCACATACATTCTCACACATTCGTGCACACTCTTAGACTCACATCACACACACACACACTCAAACACACACACAATTGACTAATTGAGACAATGTCTACAAAAACAATGAACAATGTATCGACATGCATATGTGTCTGTCACAAAGGCATGGATGAACCTCAAAATCATGCTGTTGGAAAGGGGAGACATAAGGGTGACTTAGCATCAAGGCTTGCTGCTCTTGCAGAGAGAGGACCAGAACTCAGGTCCCAGCACCTAAGTCCCAGAAACCACACCTGCCTGTGACTCCTGCTCTAGGGGGAGATCTGGGGATCTCTTCTGGTTTCTCCTGGCACCATGTGTGCATGCAACCACACAGACACATGCATTACACATATACATAAAATATATTCTATTTTATAGGATGTTCTAGGAAATGCAAACTTACCTGCAGTGACAGAGGGGATTGTAGTTGTTTGTTTGTTTGTTTTTTGGTTTTTGGTTTTTCCAGACAGGGTTTCTCTGTGTAGCCCTGGCTGTCCTGGAACTCACTCTGTAGACCAGGCTGGCCTCGAACTCAGAAATCCTCCTGCCTCTGCCTCCCAAGTGCTGGGCTTAAAGGCATGCACCACCACCGCCCAGCGGATTGTAGTTGTTGAAATAGAACTATGCTTTATAGAAAGCCACAGACAGCAGGCAAGTGGCCCCTTGGGAGCCTGGAGAGAGTTCTGAGAGTGAGACAGGGCGGGTCCACTTAACTGGATACATTCTGGAGTATACATTACCTCGAGATGTTACTGTGTAAATATCGGACCATCTATAGTCTGTCCAGAGCGGAGTTGTTGCCATTCCTGTGACTATTAATGACCTTGATTGTGATGATGGCATGGGAGGTGTCCATCTCTGTGGACGCTTATCAGATTACACAGTGGAGGTGCACACAATGTATTGTTGGTGCATTGTACCTGCACAAGGCAGTGTGCATTTTATTTATTACTTATTTTTTATTTTTATTTATAATTACTAATATATAATATAATAACAAATATTGTCTTTATTTTATATTTATATTTATATTATTTCGTTGTTATTTGTTATTTTATTTATTATTATTAATTATTATTATGAATTATTGTGTGTGTGCACCCATGTGAATATAGGATGATGTATCCTGTGGTTACGGATGCACTCCTGCACATATGTGGAACACAGAGTACCATCTGTAGGAGCCAGTTCCTGCGGTCTACCATGGATTCCAGGGATGAAACTCAGGTTACAAGGCTCCGGTGACAATCGTATCTGCCCACATCTCAGAGCTCTAGAGCTCTCTTTATAAATGCCTCTCTCTAGGCTAACACTGTGGCTCTGTAGGTAGGGTACATGTCCAGCAAGCATGAACCCCTGGCTTTGATTCTCAACTCTGCATGAAGCCAGGCATGGCAGGGCACACCAGTGGTCCCAGTACCTGAGGGTGGGGGTAGAAGAGTCTGGAACCCAAGATCGTCTTCAGCTACATGGTGAATTTGAGGCCAGACTGCGCTATGAGAAACTCGGTCTTCTAAAAAATGTGCTCGTCCTGGGGATGAGGGCTCTGCTCCACGGTAGAGCACCTTCTGAGTTTACTCAAGGTTCTCGGTTTCATCCTCGATTCACGGAGAAGAAAAAAAAAAAAACCCTCCTTATCTGGGCATTTTCTGAGACTGGGAAAAGATTTTAATTACTTCCAATTACTTTTTTTTTCTACCAAATAAATCACCACACAGAGATGAGGCAGTGAGAAGGCTTGGTTATATTTGGCTTGCCTATATTACACAGAGAGTTTGGTGTCTGTCGCAATACATAGCCTGGCTGGGGTAATTAAGGCGGCTCTTCCAGATACCATTGTCCGACAGGCTCAGGTGAAGCAAAGCAAAGAAAGATACGCTGTGTAACGTCAGAGACTTCCGCAGTCAAAATATGTGTAAATGTCAGACGCTGACCAATGCGCAGCAGTAGGCAGGGGCCGGGCAGGTCTCCAGGGCCACATCAGCACCCCGTAACTACATGTTAAGGAGATCCTCCAGCAGCCCGGGAGATTACAGCAGTTACGTTTGCAAAATGCTTTTCCTCGGTGCTCCTATTTCTCTGTGTGCTCTGTAAAGATTGGTTCCTCTTCCAGGAGACAACACTGAGACTCAAGGCCAGAGAATCTAAGATCCAAACCTGTAGCCTTGGCTGGCCTCAAACTGTAGACCAGGCTAGCTTTAAACTCACAGAAACCTACTTGCCTCTGCCTCCCAGGTGGTGGGATTAAAGGCATGCGTCTCCACGCCCAGCATAACACCCAAGCTTACCCCTCACATGGTCTGCATTTCTTCCCACCCAGACACACTTGGATCAAATAGGATTTTTAAAAAAAATTATTATGTACACAGCATTCTGCCTGCATGTATGCCTGCAGGCCAGAAGGGGCACCAGATCTCATTGATCTGATGGTTCTAAGTCACCCTGTGGTTGCTGGGAATTTAACTCTGGAAGAAGGCAGTACCCCAAATAGGCTTTCTTTATTCCTTCCCAAAGGTCACTCCGGAACCAATGAGCTTGGGTTTGGTCTGGTTTGGGGTTTGGTTTGGTTTGGGTCGGGTCGGGTGGTTGGGTCAGGTCTGGTCTGGTTTTGGTCTGGTCTGGTTTCTGTTTGTTTGGTTTGGGTTTGGTTTGGGGTTTAAGGTTTGGGGCTTGGGGTTTGGGTTGGGTTGGGGTTTGGGGTTTGGTTTGGTTTGGTTGGGTTGGGTCTGGTCTGGCTGTCTTGTCTGGTTTTGTTTGGTTGGGTTGGGTTGGGTTTTGGGTTTGGTTGGTTTGGGGTTTAGGGTTTGGGGCTTGGTTTGGGTTTGGGGTTTTGGGTTTGGGGCTTGGGTTTGGGTTGGGTTGGGTTGGGTCGGGTTTGGGGTTTTTGGTTGGTCTGGGGTTGGGTTTGGTTTGGTTGGTGGTGGGTGGGTGGTGGGTTGGTTGGTTTGTTGGTTTATTTTGGCGGTCTGGTCTGGTTGTTTTTTTGGTTGGTTTGGTTTGGTTTGGTTGGTTTTGTTGTGGTTTGGATTCTTTAGACAGGGTCTGTGTCCAAAGGCCAGGTTAGTCTTAAATTAGAAATCCTCCTACATCTGCCTGTGAATGCTGGGATCACAGATAAATGCCACACACCCTAGCCCCAGTGACGTGTGTGTGTGTGTGTGTGTGTGTGTGGGGTGTGTGTGTATGTGTGTGTATGTGTGTGTGTGTGAGCGTGTGTATGTGTGTGTATGTGTGTGTGTGTGTGGTGTGTGTGGTGTGTGTATGTGTGTGTGTATGTGTGTGTGTGTGTGTGCGCGCGTGTTGTGAGTGTTGTGTGTCTGTGTGTGCCTGATGGAGTGTGGTAGAGCTCAATGGAGGCCTCATCTGGGAGCCATCGTCCTTGCCTTAGTGAGCTATTGTGTGATGCACTCCTCCAGTACACTGGATGGTCAGACTTGATGTCTGGGTGTTCTCTATGCCTCACTTGCTTTGCCAGACAGGGTCTTCTCTGAGCTGCAATATCCTTTCAGCTAGACTGACTGGCCCGACAGCGTCTCAGGTCCTTCTATCTCTGCTACCCAGGTACAAGCCACCACAACCAAATTTTACATGAGCCTTGGGGATCAGAGGTAAGATTGCATGGAAAGGGGCTAGAAAGATGGCTCAGTGGTTAAAAGCACTGACTGCTCTTCCAGAGGCCTGAGTTCAATTCCCAGCAACCACATGGTGGCTCACAACCATCTGTAAAGGGATCTGATGTCTTCTTCTGGTGTGTCTGAAACAGCAATAGTGTATTGGTATACAATAAATAAATCTTAAAAAAAAATGCATGGACAGTCCTTTATCCACTGAGCTATCATCTCCTCAGGCCCCTGACTGGTTTTATGGGCACAGGGTGTCTCTACTGGGACCTGGAAATCAACAACTGGCCAGGCTGGCCAGCCAGCAAGCCAATGGGTTCTGTGCACCCCCTTCCCCCCATACTGGAACTACAGCCTCTACATCCCATGCCTGGCTTTCTCGGGATTTGCGAAATGTTGAATCAGGTCCTGGGGCATGGGATGAGAGAAGAAAGGAGAGAGAGAGAGAGAGAGAGAGAAGGCGCTTTACAAATCCAGCCCCTTAGTGATGTTTTGGAATAAGGAGAGGGATTCCAGGAGCCTCTGAACAACAGTCTAGAGATGAAAGAGCTAGAGACTCACACACTCTCCGATCACCTGCCCAGAGCAAGTAGATGTGTCTGTTTTTGTAAATCTATCAGCAATGTCTCTGTGTAACCCTGGTTACACTACAGATACATTTTATCTTTCTTTTCTTTTTTTTCCTATTCAATTTGTTTATTTTCCAGGCATGTTCTCCTCAAGTAAACGGACAAAAGCTCTTTCTGCCTCTACCTCCTGAAAGCAGGGATTCTAGGCCAACAGCCCAGCTACATTTTTTTTTGTTTGTTTGCTTACTTGAAACAGGGTTTGACTATGTAGACCAGGCTGGCCTCTAGTTCCGAGATCCACCGTCCTCTGCCTCCAGAGTGCCAGGATCAAAGTTGAGATCCACCGTTCCCACAACCCAGCTAAACTGTTTTTAAGAGAGCGATTATGTATGAGACTCAACTGGCAAGATGAATTTGTTTATTCATACCACAAATGAATTCAATATGCCAGAACGTTAATAAATAGTGAGTGAAGCTCACTGTGTATGTGCCAGGCATGTGCCAAGTATTTGACAGACATGGGAACAATTCATTGTTTGAGAACAAGCTGTGAGGCAGCTTCTCTTACGTCTCAGTCTGTGTGGGCGCCAGAACACAGAGCCATAGACGGAGAAATGTATTTCTCATCTTTCTGGATGCTGCAAAGTTCAGGGTCAAGGCGACATGAAGCAGCCTTGGGATGAGGCCTGTGAGTTGTGCACGACCATGGGCTGGAAAGATGCCTCAGCTCTAACACTGGATGCTCTTACAGAAGACCTAGGTTCAGTCCTCAGCACCTGTGTGGTGGCTCACAACGTCTGTAAGGCCAGTTCCAGAGAGTCTAGCGCCCTCTTCTGACCTCCTTGGCACCAGGCATGCTCACAGTGAACAGACAAACATGCAGTCAGAACACCCATACACATAAAATAAAAATACCCTAAAACAGAAGAGAGGAGGAGGAGGAGGAGGAGGAGGAGGAGGAGGAGGAGGAGGAGGAAGGAGGAGGAGGAAGAAGGCAGCAGCAGCAGAGCGGTAATGCCCAATTTAATCCCAGCACTTGGGAGGCAGAGGCAGGTGGATCTCTGGGTTCGAGGCAAGCCTGGTCTACAAAGTGAGTTCCAGGACAGCCAGGGCTATACAGAGAAAACCCTGTCTCGAAAACAAAAAAAAAAAGAAAGAAAAAAAAGAAGAAATAAGAAAAAGAATTAACCTTGAGTATTTTCTTGAAAACTATATCTCTATCAAACATTGGGGGGTTAGCATTTCAATATATAAATGGAGAGGAGCCACTCATACAAGACATAGTCCACAACAGTTTATTTATCCCTGTGATGGTAAATCTTGATTCAATAGAGAACAGTCTAGTAAATTAGTAAGTCACACTTCTGGACGGATCTGAGGGCCTTTCCAGGGACTGTTAGATTTATATCTAGAGGGTTCTGGTCTAATGAAAATTGAATTCAAAGGCAAATCACAATTTGAACAGATCATCAGGAGACTGTGAAGTATGGGAAGTGGGACCTAGTCAGATGGTGTTGGTTACTGGAGGCCGCTCGAAGGCCATCATCAGTTTGTTTTGTTTGTCAGCCCTGGCGACAGAACTTGAAGTGTGCCGGGCAAGCATCCCACCACTGGGCTGGGCTCACTCCACCTTTTCTGTGGCCTGGGGCTTCCCTGTCACCAGGACTCCAGCTGCTTGGTTCTGCCCTAGCCTCCCCCTCCGATATTCGGATATTCGATATTTGGACGTTTGGTCAAAACCAGCCCCGCCCCTAGCTCACGGAGCACGGGCAGCACAGTGGTGCTCAAACTCGTGAGTGAGCACCTTCGAAAAGCTCACCGACTGGGGAGGCGGGAGCTATTAAGAGGTAGAGGTTGAGAACTAGGGTGGAGGAGCCGTAGAGAGAGCAGAATGTGTGCAGAAGAGAAATCCCGGTGTAAGGGAATCGGGCAAGGGAACTCCAAGCCAGTACCTTGGCACTTGCCTGTAATTCCACCAAGTTCTGGGCAGAGGCAGGAGGATCTCAAGTTCAAAATCAGCCTGGACTACAAAGAGAGACCATCTCAAACTAGAGTACCACAGAGCTGGAAACTAGACCCGTGGTAGAGCACAGGCCCAGCATATCCGAGACCACAGATTCCTTCTCCAGTACTGCAAAATAAATAATACATGACATAAAGAAGGCAAACAGGGCAGGCGAGATGGCTCAGCAGGTAAAGGCGCTTGCCACCAAACTGGACCACTTGAGCTGGAGGCCCAGAACCAACACGGTGAAAGGAGGAGAACCGACTCTGGAAAGAAGTTCTCTGATCTCCACACATCCGCTGTGGCATGCATGCGTGCACGGACACATTAAACAAACAAACCAAACCAAATAAACAGACAGACAAATTTAAAAAAAAAAATATGGGCCGGGCGGTGGTGGCGCACGCCTTTAATCCAGCACTTGGGAGGCAGAGGCAGGCGGATTTCTGAGTTCAAGGCCAGCCTGGTCTACAGAGTGAGTTCCAGGACAGCCCAGGCTACACAGAGAAACCTGTCTCAAAAAACCAAAAAAAAAAAAAAAAAAAATGTGTACAGTAGTCCATATTAATGTTGACTGAGCACGTAGTCATCTCTATTAATCAGGGCTCTACCCATCTTTCTCCCACTATGGTAGGCAGTCGTTCAGTGAATGTCCTTCCAAGCTAAATTTTAGACATAATCCTACATTGTTTCTTTAGGATAAGTTCCTAGAGTCGTACAGTTTCTGGGTCACGGTGTCTGCAGGCTTTTTTCGAGTCCATAAATACACAGTCCCACTCTCTTCCTAGTGCCCTATCCTGACTCCCAAGCAGTTGCTGTTGGCTAGATGGGGTTTCTCCTACTCCTCTGACCTCGGAGGAGCAGGTACCAGCGCAGCTGGACTGAATGCCAGAATCAAGCAGAAAAACGCCTTCTCCATAAGTCAGGCCTGTGACTGACGATTTTTGTACAGTCACATTCATTTTGTTAAATAAAACTTGTGGCGGTGGTTTGAGCATGTAGTTCAGTTGTTACGAGTATTTTCCTAGTGTGCCTGAGACTCTGGCTTGAACTCCCCCCCAACTTGACATAAACCAGGCGTGCTTCTGTAATCCCGGTCTGGGGAGGTGAAGTCATGAAGGCCAGTAGTTCAAGACCATCCTCAGCTATAAGTTCTAGGATAAAGGCAAGAGCATAGGATTCGGATCTGGGACCTGCCCTGAGCCCAACAGGCCCAACCAGGAGAGGTGAATCATGGGAAGTGATTTCAGGCTGATTGCCGAAGATCCTGTAAGCAGTGTGCTAGCCAGGCTGTACCAGACGGCGTGCAAGCCTTAATCAATTTGCTGGTTGATTAACTCGGGCGTGTCCAGTTAAGTTGTTTTCTATGCCTCCTTCCTGCTGGTCTACAAATGCTGTCGAAGCACCGTCATGGTTGGAGGGTGAGAGCCGGTTCTGGTTTGGGGAGTTGCCCAGTGACAAATCCTTTCCACCTTGTCTGGCTTGGTTCAGATATACGCTACTGAGTTTAATTGATCCAAGGAATTTTGCACTTAATACTTTCCTTACTTACTCATCTGTTTTATTAAGTCATCCAGAGCGCTATTCCCAGGCTGGCGAGATGGCTCTGTGGGTAAAGGTGCCTGCTGCCAAGTCTGATGACCTGACCCTAGGCCCAACATGGTGGAAGCAAGGTTGTCCCTGACCTCCACATACACACATACTGTGACACACTCTTCTCGTGTCCACTAAATAGGTAATAGATATAAAAATTATTCCCTAAATGTGTTAAAGACTGTGTTGTTCTTTGACCAGATAATAGGTGAACTCAATTTGGTGTTTGAAAGATGTAAAGCCATAGAGAAAAAAATGTTCTCCTTTACATAGTTGTCTCGGCTTCAGGGTCCTGCTCTTCTACCGGTAAAGGAGCCAAAGGGTGGGGCATTTTGTGGTTCCTGATAGAAACTGAGTTTGGCTAATGTGTTTGTAACCTTGTAAATATTTTTTGAGGTTGTTCTTTTTTTTTTTTTTTTTTTTTGGTTTTTCGAGACAGGGTTTCTCTGTATAACCCTGGTGAGGTTGTTCTTTAAAGTGCATTTGTATAGCCGGGCGGTGGTGGTGCACGCCTTTAATCCTAGCACTTGGGAGGCAGAGGCAGGCAGATCTCTGAGTTCGAGGCCAGCCTGGTCTACAGAGTGAGTTCCAGGACAGCCCGGGCTACACAGAGAAACCCTGTCTCGAAAAAAAAAACAAAAACAAAAAAAAGAATATCTAAAAAAAAAAAAAAGTGCATTTGTATGCTTTTACTTTCATTTTACCTTATTATCTTAGCATGTGAATATGTGCACGTGTGTGTGCACGCGTGTGAGTGTGACTGTGCGTGTGAGTGTGTGCGTGTATGTGTGTATACATGGATGTGTGAATATACATGCATGTGTGTATATGTGTGTGTACATGTAGACATGCATGTGTGAGTATGTGCGTGTATGTGTGTATACATGCATGTGAGAATATACATGCATGTGTGTATGTGTGTACATATATGTGTGTGTGTGTTTATGTGTATGTGCCTCTGTGGTCTTTTTCTAGGATGACCCTGTCTGTCCCAGTCAGAGCATTCAGTGCTGCAAAGCTTTCTTCTGTGGCTTATGTCACATGCATGTATACACACATACACGCACATACTCACACGCACAGTCACACTCACACACACGTGCGCGCGCACACATACACACACACACATACTCACACGCCAAGATAATAAGGTAAAATACGTTTTGTGGCACTTCTAGCAGCGGGTTTAGGAGCTGCACAAGAAGCCTGGTCTAGACTCACGCGTCCCAGCGTGACTCTTAAACAACTGCCCATTCCTGCCTCTCTGTCTCTTTGAATGAACAGCTATACTTGACAATTTAATGTTTACTTTCCCCCCCGGCTTGGAATAATGGGGTTGTGTCCTTGTAAACCAACACTAACCTGAAGATCTCTTAAGTCAAAAGTATGCCCGGGCATACTGAATAGCACAGGGTAGCCATCCCTTCTTTTATCACGCTCCAAATGTTTAAATTCAGCCTACAGTTGGGCACAGCCACCAACCATACAAGGCATCTCACATGGTGTCTTGGTTACTTGTCTATTGTTGTGATAAAACCCCAAGACCAAGGCAACTTATAAAACAAAGTGTTTAATTGGGCCAGAGTTTCAGAGTCCATGATGACAGCGTGAAGGCATAGCAGGAACTAGCTGAGAGCTTTCTTCTCGAAACACAGAGGCAAAGAGAACACTGGGAAACCTTATGTCACACACCTCATCCAACAAGGCCACACCTCTTAATCCTTCCCAAACAGTTCTGCCAGCAGGGAACCAAGTAGTCAAACATATGAGCCAGTGAGAATCGTTCTCATTCAAACCGCCACATGTGATAACACGTTGAAGACTCAAGGCCAAATGGAAAGAGAAAAGGAGTCTTTCTGAACAGCTCTGATGGAGAAAGGGCAAAGTTCAGATTTGAAGTTCATTTTCTACCTCATACCACCTTTCCAAGGTCCTGTGGTGGAAAGGTCTTAAGTCAAACCATCAGAAGTCAGTAGCAGTCTTTGATCTGGTTTCTGTCAAATTACTTTGCACTTTTCTGCATAAAAACATGGAAATACTGCTTGGCATGGTGGCACACACTGTTAATCTCAGCAATCAGGAGGCAGACGCAGGAGGAACTCTGTGAGTTCAAGGCCAGCCTGGTCTACCTAGAAAGTTCAAGACCAACCAGAGCTACCTAGTGAAACCTTGTCTCAAAACAAAACAAAGAACTCCCATGGACACACACACATACACAACGCACACACACACAGAGATTGGTTTTTCAAGACAGGATTTCTCTGTGTAGCTCTGGCTGTCATGAAATCGGGCTGGCCTTGAACTCAGAGATCTGCTTGCCCCTGCTTCCCAAATGCTGGGATTAAAGGTGTGTACCATCACTCCTTGACTCCATGGAAATACACTGTAAGCAAAAACAATAAGCCTCTTTACTACACACACACACACACACACACACACACACACACACCTTTAATGAAACAGTTGCTTCAGAGTTTCTGGTAGTTAAAAAAACAATGCAAAACAAGACAGACATTTTATTCAAGTCATTGCTCATGGTTTTTTCCCTGTGTATCTTTTTTTTTTTTTTTTTTTTTTTTTTTTTTTTTTTTTTGAGACAGGGTTTCTCTGTGTAGCCCTGGCTGTCCTAGAACTCACTCTGTAGACCAGGCTGGCCTCGAACTCAGAAATCTGCCTGCCTCTGCCTCCCAAGTGCTGGGATTAAAGGTGTGCGCCACGACCGCCCGGTTTTTTCCTGTGTATCTTTTGGAGATTGTTTTACACCAGTCACTAAATTTACTTGGTTCATTTTAATGGGTATATAATATTCCATTAACCAATTAAGTTATGAAAAAAATAAGAAGAAAGCTATTGAAGTGGAGAGACATCTCAACCATGAAAAGGGTAGGCTCACAACCAAAAACATAAGAAGGAAGCCATAATAACTTTTTTTTTCAGAGACATTGGGTTTACTTGCACCCGATTGATATTATAAACAACATAGCAAGGAATTTCCTTTCCTAAATATTTCCTTGGCTCCCTCAAGGTGTAGGTGAAAGGTAGAAAACAAGACAGATGTGATTTCTACCTTTGAAGAACTTGAGATCCAGTGAACAGAGAGGCAGTCAGGGTCACATAGACAAGTTATTGTGGTTTGGACATACTTTGTGCCCCAAAAGGTTCAAGCACATCCTGTTTGAATGTCTTCTCACCCCAGATAAGGACCCAGAAACTCACAGAAGTAAGGATCCCATCAAAGCCCAACTCGGACATCTCCTGAGTTTATTGGCATCCCTTGTAGGAGTAAGGATGAGGGGTTACTCCAGGAGCAGAAATGACTAAGGCCCCGTTCCACACGTGCTGCTGTCCCTGGGGCTCATCCCACAGTCTGGCATCTCCAATATCCTGAAGAACCTGTTGCAACCAAGGCTGCATTTTCACCAAGCACCACACTGCACCACCCAAAGCCCACCCCAACATGAGAGAGGCTCAGAGAACCTAGAACCCTGAGCTCACTGAACAACCTGCAGGCAGCTTGACAAGTAGGGGTGTCTCTGCCAGGCAGCTTGGCTTGCCTCTGCCTCTTCCTGGCACCTAGGCTTGTCTGAATGTAACTTTTAGCAATCCTTACTGTTTTAAACTTTGGGTGGGAGGAGCCTATGAATATTGATCAATTTTGGCAACTTCCTGAGGCTTCTGAGTTGTTGCCTTCCTGAATCTTAAGGAGCTTTCCTGCAGAATGGAATGTTTTATCTCCTATAGATCATCCTGAATCTTAAGCTTCCTTCCAAGATGGAATGTATGGACTCTAATTGTTACACATTAACTCCCATGTATTGAGTAGGGGCGGAGCTATTAAAAGGCGGGGCCTGATGGAAAAATGATTGGCTCATCAGAGTGATGCCCCTGGAAGGAGTTACTGAAGTGTTCACAGGGACCCAGTTAGTTCCTTCTAGCGTGAGTTGTTATAAAAGAAAACAAGGCCATCTTTTCTTCAGGCTCTGGCTTGCCTTCTTGCCTCAACACTGTATTTTCCTTCTTCTACACACTCCACCCCCCAGCCCCCTCTGTCATGTCATCTGTACGTGTTGGGATACAGCCAAGGTGGCAGGGGTAGGGGTGGGGGATGTCTCACTACAGTCACACGGGTGTTGACAGCATGCCCTTGGACCTTCAGAGCTGTAGATTAAACACACTTCTTTGCTTTAAAAAGTATCCAGCCTTGGGTGTTTTGTTGTAGCAAACTGGAAATGGCCACATAGATAAGGCAGTATGTGGAGATACAAGAGAAATGCGCTGAACACTCTTGGGATGCCCGCCCATCCGCACCTACAAACGAAAGGGCCTCGGGGAGACTTCAGTCCCAGCATCTCCATTATCAGGAGTGAGAAAGGAGAGTGCTGGCTAATTCTGCAGTCTTGTGTAAGCTATTGTTTTAGGCTGAGTTCCCTGGAGGAATCTGAGCGAGGATTCCCTGCAGAGTGGAAAGTGGAGGGGGAAGCAAGAGGGTCCCTGGGGAGGGTCTAAAGAGGAATTTTATTTATTTAATGTGCACGTGTGGACACACGTATGCCATGGTGTGAACGAGGAGGTCGGAGAACAACCTTTTAGGGGTCTGTTATGCTCTTCCACCACGTGCCTCTACCTTCTAATGGCATTAGGAAGGCTGCCGTGTCCACCCAGAATTCCTGTGAGCGCTGGAGGTCTGGACTCGGGTCCTCATACTTGAATAGTAAGTGTATCCACTGAGCCATCTCCCAGCTCCCTTGTCCCCAGACAAGTTCAAATCCTGCTTGCCATACCCAAGCAGATGACAGACATGCTCTGAGTCTCTGTTTCTAAGTCTGAGGACTCGTTATCGTTAAAACTCAAAAAGAGGCATCGATCCCATGACAGATGGTGTGAGCCACCAGGGGTTGCTGGGAATTGAACTCAGACCTCTGAAAGAGCAGTCAGGCTCTTAACCGCTGAGCCATCTCTCCAGCCCAGGGTTGTTTTTTGTTTGTTTGTTTGTTTGTTTGTTTTTGTATGGGAATTGTTTTGTTTGAGACAGGGTTTCTCTGTGTAGCCCTGGCTGTCCTGGAACTCACTCTGTAGACCAGGCTAGACTGAAACTCATAGAGATCTATCTATCTGCCTCTGTCTCCCAACTGCTGGGATTAAAGGAGTGTGTCACCATGCCCACCTACTTAGGTGTCTTTTAGCGACATTTTGACACACAAGGGTTTCAGGTGTATACTTATAATTACAATACTGGGGAGGCAGAGACAGGCAGATCTCTCTCTGTGCATCACAGGTCAGCCAGAGGTACAGAGTCACATTGGCTTAGAGAGATGGCTCTGTTTTTAAAAGCACGCTCTTGCAGAGGACTTGAGTCCCATCAGGTGGCTCACAGCTGCCTGTAACTCTAGCTGCCGGGGTCTGGTCTCCCCAGATACCTGCACACATGTACACAAGCCCACATACACACAAATAAATAGTAAGTCTAAGAAAAAGCTTATAGTTGTTATTAAAATGTCCGTGGCAGGGTTGGAGAGATGTGCTGTGGGAAAAAGTACGTGTTGCTTTTGAGAGGACCCATGTTCGGTTCCCAACACCCAAGTGGTGGCTCACAGCCATGGGTCAGTCGAGTTCTAGGTATCAAGAACATTCGAGGTGGTGCACATACGCACATACAAGTCAAACACTCACACATACAATAAAATCAATCTAATTTTCAAAAAATCTTTAAAGTGGACGTGGCAGTGACTGCCTGTAATCAGAAATCAGGGGCTGGAGGCAGGGGGATTGCTTTAAATCCAAACCCAGTCTGGTCTACAAAGTGAATTCCAGGCTATCTGAACCTACATAGCAAGACTCTCTTTCAAAACAACAGCAGCAAATGGTCATTTTATTATGTAGTAAGTGATGCATGTCATATGTCTATTCGAAAGCACAGGTGGGGGCTAAGACAAATCACATCTATGCTCTCTCCGAGCACTTTCTAGAGGGAGAAATGACCACATGTAGTACAAGCCTGATATTTTTCACCCGTCAGATGGTAAGAAGTGTTCTGGGGGAAAAGTTGTAGAGTTAAGTCATAAAGGGAAAGTGAGAGCAGGGACAATTTAAACAGCGTGTGACAGGGCTGGGGAGCCAGCTCAGTCGCAGTTTTCCATGCAAGCATGAGGATTCCCAAAACCTTGGTCCAAAGCTGGACATGGAGGTTTGTGTCTTGTCAGCCTAGCGTTGAAGAGATATTAACAGGCAGGTCTCAGGAGCTCCCTGGCTAGCTAGCATATGGCAAGCTTCAGGTTTGGTGAAAGACCGTGAGGAAAGACAGGGGAGACACCTGATTTCCACTGCCCTCCATGTGGCTGGCTATGTTAACCTAAATATGTCTCTCTCTCTCTCTCTCTCTCTCTCTCTCTCTCTCTCTCTCTCCATCTCCTGTTTCTGTCTCTGTCTCTGTCTCTTCTCTCTCTCTCTCTCTCTCACACACACACACACACACACACACACACACAGAGAGAGAGAGAGAGAGAGAGAGAGAGAGAGAGAGAGACCAGTGTGGTGGCGGTAGTGGCTCAGGCTTGAAATCCCAGCACTTGGAGGTAGAGGCAGGAGGATCACTGGGAGTTCTAGGCCAGCCTGGGCTACCTAGTAAGACCCTGTATAAAATATTCCACCTCCCTGTGTGCTGACAAAACCCCAGATCTTAAGTACACCCCGAAGTTTGAGAACTGGCGCTTTAACCAAAGGGAGAGAAACCACGAAGCAAAGCAAAAACCCAAATCTGCAGTTTCAGGGACGGCTGTTTTTAGCTCCTAGCAGGAAAGAGGCTCCCGGATCATACTTATTTAGTACTTAAGCTTGATCGGTCTACTGAGTGAGTTCCAGGATAGCCAGGGCTATACAGAGAAACCATGTCTCAAAAAACCAAAAAAAAAAAAAAAAAAAAAGACAAACAACACAAAAAAAAAAACCCAAAAAACAAAAAGTCAAAACTAAGCAAGTGCCTGTCTTTTTTTGTTTGTTTTTTGTTTTTTGTTTTTCGAGACAGGGTTTCTCTGTATAGCCCTGGGTGTCCTGGAACTCACTCTGTAGATCAGGCTGGCCTCGAACTCAGAAATCCAACTAAGAAATCTGTCTGCCTCTGCCTCCCAAGTGCTGGGATTAAAGGCGTGAGCCACCACTGCCTGGCTGTTACTTTTTTAAACTTCACTTACCCGAGAAAAACAAAACAAACAAACCAATAAACAGAAGCCCCCGAGCTAAACCTGTGAGACTTGTAGTCAGAATTCTTTCAGAGGTCACGGGCATCTTTTATCCAGGGGACCAGTGTGTTTGCCTATATCTAGAATGTTTATGTTTTGTCTGGAAATCACATATAAAAGTTTCAGGTTGCTGGGCAGTGGTGGCGCACACCTTTAAACCCAGCACTTGGGAGGCAGGCGGATTTCTGAGTTCGAGACCAGCCTGGTCTACAGAGTGAGTTCCAGGACAGCCAGGGCTACACAGAGAAACCCTGTCTCGAAAAACCAAAAAAAAAAAAAAAAAAAAAGTTTCAGGTTTCCAATTTCCATGGAAACAAAAATCTCAGGTCTGACCACTCTAAACACGGTCATAGGATAGAACTCATCTGGAGTTGATTGGTGCTCAGACCCTTTCAGACGGGCTGTAAGTTGGCCAGTTGGTCAGGGCCTTGACTTGCTCCCAGGTTACACGTGGCTCACCTCCCTCACCTCCATCTCTGCGGGTCTGGGAGGCACTTGGGATCACATCCCTTTGTTTAGGTGAGTGGGAAGTCCTGACTCATTTCCTTGACTGTTTATTTTTTTAATGTGCCTGCACGTATTCCGGTGCACCTTTCTCATGCTTGGTACCCACAGAGACCAGGAGAGAGTTTTAAATCCCTTGAAAATAAGAGATGTCGACTGTTGTGAGCCATCACGTGAGTGCTGGGGACCAAACCTGGGTTCTCTGGAAGAGCAGCAGGCGCTCCTAACTGCTGAGCGGCCTGACCTCTCCAGCCCTTGTCTGATTTTTAATGCTTCATTTGAGAACAAAATGCGGCAAAGTTGCACAAATTTTGCAGTCGTCTCCTCATTGTGTGACCTCTGGTAGACCCTTTAACCTCTATGCGTGCGCTTTGGTCTCCTTAACTCTGAATGGACGCGGCAGTTCACGGGGAAAATGTCGCAAGCTTCAGACTCAGGAGATGGCTCATTGGTCAAGGAAGAGGAGTTGAACCCCATCTCCAGGACCCACATTAAAAAGGTAGATTCCTAGCCGGGCGGTGGTGGCTCATGCCTGTAATCTCAGCACTTGGGAGGCAGAGGCAGGCGGATTTCTGAGTTGAGGCCAGCCTGGTCTACAGAGTGAGTTCCAGGACAGCCAGGGCTACACAGAGAAACCCTGTCTTGAAAAACCAAAAAAAAAAAAAAAAAAGTGGATCCCTGTGTGCCTGAGACCAGCATGGTCTACACAGTAAGTTCCAGCCCAGCCAGGGCCCCTAGAAAGACCCTCGTGAGACCCCGTGTGGCAGGGTACTATCCACTGAGTCACACTGCTTCCGCTTTTAGGACCACACTAGGTCGGCTCACAGAAGGTGACAGTGTCTGGACTTATTGTCAACCTCTCTTCATAGAAGGAGTGGCATAAGGGTCATGGGATTTTCACCTGAGTATCCAACAAGCCTCCTAACCAGTTGTATGCAGTTCTGCCCTGATTACACCTCAGGAGTTAGGGAGGGGTTAGGACAGAGGGCTCCACCTATCCAGCCACGGAGGAGTAATTGTCCCTGCTGGGGTAGAGCTCTTTCATCGTGGCTGCTTTAAATTCACCCACCTTTCTGCCCACCACCCCCTTGTATATGAGGCTTATAAGAACCATGACTCATGACTTGTGTGTTAGATTTGTTTATATCTTCCCCAGGGAGGGGAAGGAATTTTAGCAACACCCTGTCTTTAAAAGAAACAAACAAACAAAGCAGCCAGACTTGGTGCTTTTTTTTCCTCAGCACTGGGAAGGTGGACCCTGTGGGGCTCTTAGGCCATCCAGACTAGTAGAGGCAGCAAACTCCAGGTTCAGGGAGAGATGGAGACCCTCTCTCAAAATGTCAGGCGCACGAATGGTAGGATGGCTCAGTAGGTAAAGGTGCTTACCTTACAAGCTTGCCGACCTGAGGTTGGTCCTCCCAGAACCCCAGTAAAAGTGGAGGGAGAAAACGGTCCCTAAAGCTCTCCTTGGACTACAAAAATTTGTGAAGACGAGGTCAGTGCAGCACAATACATTATAGTTACCCATAGACGTTTGCTGAAGAGTTCTGATAGCTTAAATTTGAAGGGCTCAGCGAGATGCTTGGCTCATGGCAGGGGCTTAGAAAAAGTGTCCATTTTTTTTTTTATTACACATACTTTTTGTGCATGTGTAGGCATAGGTACCACAGCGCAGGTGTGGAAGTCAGAGAGCAGCTTCCAGAAGTGAGTTCTCTTTGTACCACGTGGGTCCAGTCCCGGGATAGAACTCAGGTTGGCCTGCTTAGCCTTTTCCTCCAGCCTTGTTTCCGAAGTACTGAAAAGGGTTGGTCGGGTTTGTTAGTGTCTGGGTCAGAGCTGAGCAATCCAACCACCATGTTCTTGAGAAGGGGCCCAAATATCTAGGAACAGCCCAGTCCCCAAATAGCTATGAAGTGTGGAAGAACTGAGAGGGTAGGACCCCTCTTGAAATACCCAGCCACACCCTCCGATTGGCTTGGGACCCACAGGGCTTTGGAGGACAGGAAAGACGTGCTATACAGGTATGTGAACTAGGGATTCAGACAGGTCCAAACCAGCCCCACAGGCTTGGCAGAAGCAGGGGAAAGCTGGATAGGAAAACAGAAAAAAAGCAAGGGGCCTATGGAGAAGAATCTCGAGGGAACACCTCATGAGACAACTTGTGTTAGGGCTGGGCCTGGAGCTGGGGCCTGCAGAATGGAGTTTCAAGAAGCCTGGATCTCGATAGAGTACATACCTATAATCCCAGCACTCATGGGGCTGAGGCAGGGGGATCACCTCCAGTTTAAGGTCAACCTGTATTACACGGTAAACTCCAAGTCAGCCTGGGATACAGCATGAGAATTTTGCCATAAAACAAAAACAAAAACAAGCAAACAGCAGGTTCTGAGCTCCGTGTGGTGACTTGTTCCTCAGGTTGACTTTGCAACTATCTCCGTCTACAGAGAGAGCTCCAGGCCAGCCAGGGCGACATTAAAAAGACCCTCCTGTCTCAACCGCTATTACCAACCAAAAAACACCTCTCACCCCCCAGAAACCACTAAGGGACAAGGAGCAAAAGCTTTGGGGACAGTAAGGATATGAGAACAAGCCAGTAAGCACGTGGTCAAGATTAACGTCACAATGGCAGTCGGTTACTGGGGCAGCGGGCCAGGCAGCCAGCCGTGATTAACTGGAGACACCATGAGATGAATTTGGATAGAGGGGAAGGGCCAGATCGGTGGCTTTGACTTGGGGACCACTACTCTCAGGCCTTGTCTTGTCTGTGTCACCTGAGAAATGAGAACTGTAGAATGGCTTACCCAGGTCATTTGTGTGGCTCCTCTAGGGAGAGTCTCACCACAAAATGGGGCTGAGTGGGTGGCTGTTCTCTAATGCACAGACAGGAGCCAAAAGGATTTGGGATGTGCTCTTACCTGCCTGGGGAGACTCTGGCTCCTGAGAATGGGCATCGCCTGTGACTCACTAAGAGTTAAGGTGAGCCAACCTCTTGCCCCGGCCCCAGCCCAAAGCCTCCAGGAGCAGGCTGTAACTCTAGATGCTCATGGAAGCAGAGGTTTGTTGTCTCTGGGTCAGCCTCCAGCCCTCTCCGTACTGTGTCTCTGGAAGTGGCTCTGGTGGAGCCAGAGGTTACGTTCTGCCTCTTCTTGTGGGAAAGGTGTGTGGTCCTGAGACCGTGACTGATGGGCTTGCTGGAGGTAGTAGCTCGGGCCATTTGGCAGCATCTGAGACACTTGTTCTAGCAGGCAACTGCTGGACAGCCATCCCAAGATACAGATTCACCGTCTTTGCCTTTTCCCACCTAGAAACACCTCCATCGAGACCTACTCTTTCTCTCCATTTGCATCCACTGGGACCCTTCCTTCCGGCCCTTCCTGGATGGCCTTGTGTTGCTAGATTCAAAACTTGGACCTCACTGCCCGCCTGCTTCTTGTCTGCCCGTTAGCCATTTTCTCTGTATTTTAGTTTCCTATGACAGAAAATTAGGAAGAAATGTCTAAGTGTCAGGGACTGTTAACATTTTTATTTATTCATGTATTTATATTTTATGTGATTAAAATATAATTATATCATTTCCCTTCTCTCCTCTCCTACCCTTTTCCTGCCTCTGTCCCCAGTCCCCTGCTTCCTCTCCTTGAATCATGGCTGACACATAGACGTGGAGACAAATAGACGTATGAGTACAGGCTGCTGGGCCTGGTTAGTGTTGCCAAGTGTTTGGAATTGGAAACCCAGTCAGGGGACTCATTTTCTGGGAAGACTCCTCCCTGCCTCAGTTATTGCTAATGGTCCATAGCTCTCCATCTAGGGGTGGGGTATCAATTTTTTCTGCATGAACACATATATATGTGCGGTGTATGTATGCGTGTGTATCTTCTAAACACTGAGATTTCTGTGGGTGTTGCGGGTCTGGCCCCAGTCCTCACGTCTGCATGCAAGATTAAATATTCAGGGAGTGTTTTGCCGAGAGTTGGGAGTTCAGGGGGCATGAAAATAGACACTGGGAAACGGATGAGGTATAGAACAACAGACAGCACCTGGCACAGACAGGATGCTCAGGAAACACTGGGTCCTTCTCCTTCCTTCCCAGGGTCATGCCCTGGCTCCGAGACAGCCCCGATGTTTGCTGAAACCTTACAGACCTGATTGGCTGAGGCGGAAGCTGAGCTACAAGAGATGAGCTGATCTAGTCACCTTAGAATGTGCCAACCAAGAAGTTTCTCTGAGGGATTTATGAGATGGGCAAGCTCCGAGAAGGGTGTCAGCCAAGTCTTCTAGCACCTGCTGACATGTTCTGCTGGCGTCTAAAAATGGGACAGTAAGAGTTTGCCTTCTTTGGTCCTGGGTCATCCCTGGATTTCCATAGAGTACCCTGATCCAGGCTTACATCTCTGAGGCAGAGGTGGGTGGTGTCACCAGTATCGGCTAGCTAGTTTTCATGCTCATTTGGAGTTGTCACCTCAGGCTTTGTAGATCAGCTGACAAGCAGGAAGGGCTATGACCCGAGGCTGGGGCTTCTGAACCCTTCTAAGACGTTCTTTTGGGCTCTGGGATAAGTTTAAATGTTTCTAGTTTTGAGAGTATGACTTGAGGGGGTAGAGTATTTCCCTAGCATGTTTAAGGCCCAGGGGTGGGTGGGGGTTCCATCCCTGGTATTATGACTCTGGGAAGGAAGCCCAGAAATGGAATGGGTGGTTGCAAGGACAGAGGCCGAGGGAAGGAAGAATGTGGGGGAAGGGATTCTGAAGTGACTTACAGAACGTGGGTATAATTAGACTCTAGAGACCTGTGAGACAGTCAGAGACACAGGACAGAAGGAATCTGGTGGGGGACTGTGTTAGGAATTACATCACAGGGCTGGAGAGATGCTCGGACGAGTTAAGAGCACTGACTGTTCTTGTAGAGAAACTGAGTGTAGTTCCCAGCGCCCACGTGGCAGCTCACAACCAAGCAACAGCTCCAATTTCAGGTGGTCCGCCATTCCTCTTTTGGCTCTCTTGGGTACCTGGCATGCACACGGTGCACAGACATACATGCAGGCAAAAACCCTCGTACATATAAAATGAAAATAAATCTCAAAAGGAAAATTGCAACCTAGTCTGGATAGGGTGATGCACACCTGTAATCCCAGTACCAAGGAGGCAGAAGGAAGTGGATCTCTGGGAGTTCAAGACTGGCTTGGTCTACGTAGCAAGTTCCAGGATAACCAGGGATACTTAGTGAGACATTGCTTTAAAAAAAAAAAAAAAAAAAAAAAAAAAAAAAAGGCCGGGCGATGGTGGCGCACGCCTTTAATCCCAGCACTTGGGAGGCAGAGACAAGCAGATTTCTGAGTTCGAGGCCAGCCTGGTCTACAGAGTGAGTTCCAGGACAGTCAGGGCTATACAGAAAAAAGAATTACAACCTCGAGGCTGGAAGACCAGAAATGGGTTCCCAGTACATCTGTCAAGTGACTGTATCTACAACTCTCCTATCCGAGGTCCTCTTCTAGCCTCCACAGGCATCGAACACTTGTATAACCCCTCCCCCCGTACATATCTTAAAAATAAATATGTGCAGCCTGCTATCTATCAGACACAGCCTAATCCCTCACTCGCGTTATCTCACCACAGACCCATGAGGTCGTTTCAGAGAAGAGGAAGCAGGGACCTCGGAAAGATACCCTTACTTTCCTGAGGCCCGGCAACTAAGAGACATGACACTGTGCCCCACCTCCCACCCCCCTACTACGTGAAGCATGATGGGAAGGAAGGTAGAGAGGAGTGTGGAGCTGTACTCATGGGAGGGACTGCCTTTGCCGGAGGGGGTTTCCGCCTGGCCAAGCTCCGGGAAGCAGAATAAACTGCTGACTCCTGTCCCTACCTTGGGGTGATTACCTGGGTAGATGAAACATGCCATCTCTATTCTTGCATAGTTTCTCATATGACTCTGGTGATTGACGACTTACCTAGCCCTACTCTAAATGGGGGTTTGGAGAGCTCTCACCTCCTCTTGTCCCTGAGGATCTTCCAGAGGAGTCTAGGCTACCGTCCAAACCACTCTGAAGGCGTGCTGGGGACGAGAGGACGCGCATTGAGATGGCATCTGATTGGTTTCAAAGCCTGGCGCTGTGCTGGTCTTGCCTGTGTGGTCTTGGATAAAAGCTTTCACGGTCTCGTTTTCTGGCACCTCAGCTTCCTGAGCTTAGAAACGGGAGGCAGCTGTCCAATCTCTCAGTGAGCTGGACGCGGTGCTGCGTGTCTGTGACCCCAGCCCTGGAAGCTAAGGTGAGCGGACGGAGTGTGGAGCCAGCCTGGGTTCCGCGGGGAGCTGCAGGCCTGCGTGGGCCACAGTAAGACCATGGCTCTGGGTGGACGCAGGGGCTTTCTAGTCACCTTCAAAGAGGGTAACATCAGAGGATTGAAACCGGAGTCGCTACCTCAGACCCTCGTTAGAAGAAACATGGAAGCACCTGCTGGAACTACCTGAAGATCAAATCTACAGAAAGGAATGTTAAAATAAAACCTGAACTGGGCGTAGCTGCCGTAGGCTTTTGATCCCCGCGTTCAGGAGGTAGAGGCAGCCAGATCTGCAGAGTTCCAGGACAGTCAGGGTTACACAGAGAAACCCTGTCTTGGAAAACACATAAATAAGTAAATAAATAAATTGACCGATCAATCGATAGATCTGAAAATGTTGCATTGCTAGAATAAAGGCAAAGCAAAGATCTTTAAGAAATGGATTCTACTACTACTACACACACATACACACAAAACCAGTAAAAACAGAGTTTATGAATATATGAATATATTATTAACCTCCTTGAATTAATTTACTTGGATAGTACAACCAAACCCCCAAATAATGCAATTCTAACTGAACAAAGAGTAACCGCAAAAGTAAACCAGACACTGGGTCATAAGTACATTTTAATAGAGCTTTGGAACGTTGAAATCTTAACAGAATTTGTTCAATTAGAGAGATCCAACAATAAGATATCGGGAAAGCCATAAGTGTTTGGGAAATTAAACAATATGTTTGCAAAAACCCAAATAAATGGCACATATGTCCAAACAAAGTCTGCATGCGGATGTTTACTGTCTTCTTATTCATAATTCCCAACGCTTGGAAGCAGCCAAGGTCTCCTTCAGTAAGACTGTATAAAGAAGCCTGGGATTGTCAGGTAATAGACTCTCACTTGGTGGCTGGCCTGTTGATATCAGCATGCTTGCGACTTAGGATCCTGACCCAGAGTGTGGAGCACACAGGTTGGGGTTTGCTTTTGAACACTTGCATGTGCACATGTGGAAGACAAAGGATGTCTCTCTAGAGGCAGACCTCTTCCTCCATCTTGTGAGTTGGTGGGGGGGGGGTGGATCGAATGCAGGATGTCAGACTGGGCCACAAGCCCCTTTATCTGCTGAACCATCTCACAGGCCTTAGCTTTGTTTTTTCACGGGGACTCACGTAACTCCGGCTGGCCCCCAGCTTTCTATGTGTGTGAGGATGATACTTCTCAAACGCTGGGATTATATTGTGACATCTTACTCGGCAGTGACGAGCCCTTGCTGCTTGGTTCAGGCTCAGTTCTCAGCACTGCCGTGGGATTTCACAGCCACAGCCTTTTTCTGTGACACTGGCTCTCAAGCTCCCTAACGCCTCGAGCCTTTAATCCGTTGTTGCATGTCATGGTGAGCTCCAACCATGACACTATTTTATTGCTGCTTTGCTATAACTTTGCTACTGGTTCAAGTTGTGATGTAAATATCTGATATGCAATACATCTAACGTGACCACCAAGGTTCAGAACCGCTGCTCCGTGGCTTAGTTACCTTCTAGCAAAAACACTCATATACATAATAAATGTAATTTGTTTTAAAAATTTATGAAGATGCCATAGCAAGACTCGGAAAGGGCTGACGAGGTTTGGTTTTTTGAGACAGGGTTTCTTTGTATAGCCCTGACTGTCCTGGAACTCACTTTGTAGACCAGGCTGGCCTCGAACTCAGAAATCCACCTGTCTCTGCCTCCCAAGTGCTGGGATTAAAGGCGTGCGTCATCACTGCCTGGTTTAGGAATGGATTTTACTACTATTACTACAACATGTATACACACAAAATCAGTAAAGACAGAATATATGAATACATTATTGACTTCCTTCAATTAATTTACTACACTAGTAACACCAAATGCCATGTACTGAAGTTGGTTAGCATCTTTACGGATCACTCCTACAGCCCCGGGTTAGCTCAATACCAAATGCTCTGGGCGTGTGGACAGGAAGATCCCTGCCGGAAGATCAGAAATTCAGTCCTGCCTAGGAGACGTGCGACGCAGAGGAAGGCTGCAGGTGTCGGGCCTATCCGAGGGAGCTATATCATGTGCTGTCCTGATCACGTGACATTCTGGAAACATTACAACTATGGGAACAGTGAAGAGATCACTGCCCCTCGGGGCCTGAGCAGACAGATGAATAGGCACGGCTTGGGAATTTTTAAGACAACACTAGTCCACACGACACTGAAATGGTGTGTACATACCACGACGTGCTTGTTCAAGCCCAGGGAACTTACAATAAGGAGGGAAATTGTATACTCTTGCTGGTGGGTCCATTAGGGGAAGCTGTACCTCTGAGAGTGCTTGGTACTTTCCCATCATTTTTTTCTTCTTCTGTAGCTTGAAGCTATTCTTCCTCTTTCTGTATGTATATATGTATATTTACTTGTTTTTCTTTTGCTACTGGGGATTGGACCCAGGACCTCGTGTGTGCAAAACATGTTCTGCTGCAGAGCTATACGGTACTGAGCTTGACCTGTGTCGGTACCTGAGTCTGGTACCCAGGACCCACTTGTGTGGGAGGAGAGAACTAACTTTAGAAAGTTGCAAGTAGGTCGAGTAAGGAAGCTGTCTGGGCCTCATCACAGAAAATGGAAGCAAAAAAGAGAAGATGTTGGAGACTGTCAGGCGGGTCTCTGGGGAAGACTGACTACCTCTGCCTATTGGTGCAGTGTCAGGGAGAAGACACAAGTGAGATATAGGTAGGCTCTGAGGACAGGTAGGGTTCAGGCTAGACCTGGGCCTTTGACTCTCACAGAAGCATGCCCAAGCCAGGCCTGGCAATGGCTGCTCCCCGAGTCTGTGCCTGAGGCAACTGGTGTCCTAGGAGGCTCTCCAAGTCTCCTTTGAACACACTCAGTGGATAGAACCATCCTATAATTACCATGGGGATAATTAGAGGCGCTTTCATGGTCTCTTTTAACAAATATTACACAAGCTACGGCCCTGTCATCTTGGGGAGTGGTGGGGCTGGAGGAGATCAGAGCACCCCTCCTGGGGATAGCCAGCACCTGCACCCTTGCCAAACACACCTGACTCCCGGCCGAGGCTCAGAGCGGTGGAGATACACCTGGGGCTGCTCCAGCTTGGAGCCAGGTGTCTCTGGCACGGGCACTGAAAGTCACTCTTGAGTGTCACAGGCTGGGTAGCTGCTTCCAGCCAACGCTTAGGGCTCCAGTTTATTCCAGTCTGGCCTTCCCAGAGGACTTCGAACTTGTGAATATCTTGACGGTGACTCGGAGATGCCTGGCGCATCCTGGCAGTCTTAGCCTTAGATGTTCGAATCACCAGGGTCTGGCTCTCTCCTCAGCTCTAGGGACCATGCATACAGGGTTTCTGGGGCCTGGATAACCTTCTCAGTCCCACCGAGGGCAATTTGGTTCTTGTCATAGACTTTGTGTTTTCCTGAGAAACACTCTGGGAGCCTCTGGTTAGTGCCCAGTCTTCTGACCTAGTGAGGTTTTGGCTTTGTTATGTCAGTCACTTCTGCTCCATTCGCCTCAGACTAACTTCACACTTGGTCTAATCTTCTGTGACTCAGTGGGAATCAAAGCCTAAGAGAATTGCCCAGAGGCACCTGCTTGTCGTTTCTCTTTCGTTAGCGACCACAGGTCTGGTTTGTTTTGTTCCTAACTCCCTTGACAAAGTTTTGGCACCTCCCACAGTCACACCTGTTTGTGGCTTCGGGCCTTTCCCATGGGATCTGAAACCCCAGTTATTCCGCTTGGAGACTCAGAGTGACTGTGTCACGCTTAAGGTCACAACTGGCTTTTCGTAGAAGTACCTAGAATTTTAAAGGTTCCGTGAATGTTACGAGTTTGGGCTTTGGTTGTTTCATCTCCCCAGGACACCTGGTGTTTGTGGCTGGGCAGACATTTGAAGGCTGGTACCTTTCTAATTAGAAAAAGGTGGTTTTATTGAGACCTTGGATTAAACCCTCTCTGACACCTTTTCTTGGGCTCTCTGGTGATGTTCAGGAGGGGACACCTAGAACCTGGCTGGTCCCAGCACCTGCATGGGGGGAAAGTATGCAGGCACGGTGTACTTTTCATGAAAGGCTTCCCCTTGGAGAACAGGCAAGCAGCAGCTGTATAGGGTAGTGGCCAACTGATCTATTTGGAGATAGATTGGGGTGTGGCATTCCCTGTAAGCCTGGGCAAACCCTGGAAAGGAAAGCAGAGTCAGAGCCAGGCCTAATGCTGAGTGAGCCATAGAGGATCCTGAATGTGCAGATTTCCTCTTTAAAGGGAGGAAGAAATGCGATTTCTGGGAATAGCACTGTGTTTGTTAGCCAAGCATGGTCCAAACACCTGATCTTTTCATTCACAAGCACAGCAACTGAGCAGAAGGTCTAGGGAGGCCCTTCAGATCCACCCATCATTTTAGTGTCTTCGTCCAACAACCTGTAGCATAATTCATCCATCCCCTGCCTGGTTCTAAGCTCAGCCCAGAAATTCCCATGACTGGGTCTTGCTCTGTTCCACTCTCTTGCCAAAATGATTTTTCTGTTGGTGAGCCTCTTGTGGTTTGAGGATGTCTCACTCCTGAGAAAATGTTCTTCAATGCCTCTGAGGGAGGGAGTTCAATTCATTGTACTATCCTGACTTTACCTGAGGCCTAGGTTCCTAAGGTTGGTTTCTGGTCTACTACATTTACATCAGTGGCAGCTTTCTTTCCTTTTTTTTTTTCTTTTTTATTTCCTCTTTCAAGATTTCATTAGCTCAGGCTGGCCTTAAACTTTGTGTCAAATTCCATAAGTCAAATTCCCTGTATAGATGAGAATGACCTTCTTCTATGGCTCAGTTTAACCACCCCCAACCCCCACCATCTACAGTCTTGTGTGATCTCGTTTTGTTGCTTTAAAAAAACCCTCCATGTGTCCCTTCAGTCTACTCTTTGCTGTTTCCATAGGTTATTTTTCCAGAATGCCATGTGGTCGGAAACATACACTATGTAGCTTTCTTAGATATGCTTCTTCATCTCCAGCTATAGGCTGCCTCACGTTTCTCCCTGTCTTTCTTATTCATTCGTTATAGGGTCTCTCTATGTATTCTGGGCTGGCCTGGACCTCAGTATGTGGACCAGGCTGGCCTCGAACCCATAGAGATCTGCCTGCCTTTGCTGGATTTAAAGGCATGTGCCACGAGGCCTGGCTTCCCCCTCCCCCCAAAGACATGGTCATACATAACACGCCACTAACTGAGCTAATGCCCATTCACCCTATCTAAAGTAGCCTGTACCTTTTTCTTTATTTTTTATTAATTGCTCTCCATCACTTTATTAATAGCTTCATGACTCTGGAATAATCTTCGTGCTTTAGCCGGCTCGATCAACCCATACCTTCTTCCCTGAGAATATGTGTGCAAGGACAAGGGCCCAGGTGAAGGCGCTGACGCCTAGCTGGGACCCAACAAGGATTCGCTGATCGGTTCTATGAAGACAGAGCATGTAGCATTTGACTTGGCACCAGGCGCCGCTAGGGATGTTTGCTGAAAACTAAGGAGGGAACCGCGCAGCGCGGGAACGCGAATGCTGCGCTCTGTCCGCCATGTGACAGTTGACTGGCAGTTGAGGACCCAGGCCAGCCGACTGTGGATGGAAGGTTGACAGCTGAGTGGCAGTCAACCGCTGCGCACCGGGGCCGGGCTCCGCGCAGACAGGGCCTAGCACGCGGCGGCCGCTAACCGGAGCCTCGAGCCGGGCCGAGCGCTCCGCGCATGGGCCGCGCGCGAGGGGCGGGGCGCCAGGGTCACGTGAGCGTGTTTTGGGCACGTGACGCGCGGCCCGGGCTCGCCCCCGCCCGCTCCCTCCTCCCTCGGCGGGTGTGCTCCGAGCGGCCTCGCCTCACCGCCTAGCGCCCCCCTCAGCCGTTGCCGCCGCCGCTGCCGCCGCCGCCGCCGCCGGCCATGTCCCCCGGCCGCCGCCGCCGCCGCCCGAGCGCGGCGCTCCCGCGGCCCGGCGCGCACTGAGCGCGGGCCCGACCCACCGTCCGCTCGCCCGGGGCCCTTGTTCTCCGCGCCGCCGCCGCCATGTTGGGTTTGGAGCCGCAGCGGAGCCGCCGCCGCCGCCGCGGCTGACGAGGCCGAGCGCGGAGCCCGGCCCGCGCCGGGGCCCAGGGAGCGGGGCCCGTCGGAGTCCGTCGGAGCCCGAGTGCCCGTCCGCCGTGCGAGCGAGCCGCCGGGCCCCCGGCCGCGCCCTCTGCCGCCGGCCGAGCGAGCCGCGGAGCCCCGAGAGGCAGCACCATGGCGGAGCAGACCTATTCGTGGTGAGTGCGGGCTTTTGGCGGCGGCGGGGGGGGGGGGTGGTCCGGGCCGCAGGTGCTCGCGGGGCCCGGGCGCGGGCGGCGGGCGTTCCTCCGAGCCCGGGGGAGGGGCGGTCATCCGAGCGGCACGGCGGAACGGACTGGCGCGGGTGCTGGCGGGCAGGGGGGGACCTGGAGAGGGTGGGCAGAGGCGGGCCCGGGCTAAGGTGTACCCCAGTCTAGCGAGAACAGGTGGTAAGAGGCACAACTTGCGAGGAGCGAGGGAGGAGCGGCCGCCTCCGCGGTGGGCAGCGAGGCCCCGCGCCGAGGCAGCCCTGCACGGCCGAGGGGGGAGTCTGTTCGGATGACCACATTCTGGAAAGGAAGTCGTCGGTTAGCGGTGGGGCCTGGGCAGTCTTTGTAAGGGTTGGTCCTCGGCTCTAAGGATTCGAGGAGCGCTGGCCCGTGTTGTGGGGTCGATCACGGGGATGGGGGCGGGCGTGCAGGTTGTGAGTCCTTGTCTGTGGGACTTTTCAGCGTGTTGAGGGGCCGAGGCACACACTTGTAGTTTACCGGGGGCGGCGGGTGACGGATGCGTCCCACTTTGGGGGAAAGAGAGGCGACCAAGGGCAGGGGTGTGGAGTTGTCCGCAGTAGGAGGGAGGTTGGTTGTATTCGGGGCGAGTGGGGACCGTGTAGTTGAACTGTGGCTTAAGGGGGAGAGAACGGGAGCAAACAGGGTGGTTGGTTGTAGGTTTGGGGCCGGGGAACCTGGTTGCTGCAGCCTAGAGGCTGGAGATTGTTTAAAGCGTTTGTGGTTTGGTACCAGAACTGTAGCCTTTTCCGTAGAGTAGGGTTGAAGGTCCACTTCGTTTTGTAATTGGGAAAGTGAGTTAGTTCTTCAGTCCTTGACCCTAAACCTTAAAAGTACAAGAACTGCCTCTTTCCCAACCTGTTCAAGATTGTGAGATTATGTGGGTACCTTCACAAAGCACGGGCAAACTGTCAAGTGTCAGGAGCAGAATGGAGCTGTCACTGCCACAGGCAGACAGTAAAAGAGCCGGGCTATCTATGAGAACAAGGATGGCTGTGCTCAGCCAGGAACTCACTGTGTCCTGACGGAGGGTTAGTGATTGAATATAAGTTAATAATGCAAACGGCAGCGGTGTATACACAGTCTGAAAAGAAGATAACTGGGAAGTTGAGAGGAAATGACTAAAAGAAAAGTTGGGTTTGGTGGCTCCAGTTGTGCTTTCAAAGGACAGACGAATTTGGTAGTTGTGAGCGGCACTGAGGGTCATCCCAGTGGCCCCCGGGGACACAGGGATTCCGTTTCTTCCCAGCAGATGGATTAGGAAGGGAAGGTAATGTTGGGTGCTGCTGCGTGTGCTGGCACACCTAGAGCTTGTCCTGCCCTACGGGGCCTCCTTGGTGAGTCCTCATGGCTGCCTTGCTGGGATTGTTCGTTTTGTTTTGTCTTTTTGAACTGTACTGTAAAAAGACTATGGATTGGTTGAAATAAAATAACAGTGATCAGGAAATGGGTAAAGTGCTGGCACACACTTTCAACCCCAGTTCGGGGCTACAGAGTGCTATCCTGGCTATAACGTGGAAGGTTAGAGTGTCTTACTGGGTAGACAGGCCACATAAAACTTGTGGGATGCTCGTGGGTGCTGCTAGTTGAGGAGAGAGACTACTCTGTGAAGGCTGGTCGTTTGCACAGTCTGTTCCCCTGAAACACTCCTGTGGGTCCTGACTTTATTTGATTTAAAGTCAAGGAAGCGCCTTGCTGCGAGGCCCTCCGCCCCTCCTTTCAGCTTGTCCTCAGGAGTGAGTCCCCAGTGTCCTGAGAGAGGAAGGCACACGGGAGTGGATTGGGAAGCTCAGCCCTCCCCTGTCTTCCTGGTTCTTCCCAAGCCAACCAGGGCAGGAGAACTAAACATGTAGTATTTGACACATAGTATCTGTCAGTTCTCACTTGTCTCTAAGGTGGAGAAGCCTTCCTCATTTCTAGAAGAGGACACAGGCTCAGGAGGTCAAGTGATGTGTCCTGAATATCTGGCCCATGATACTTTGTGAGCTGTCTCACCTCTTCATCCATTCTCACTGAAGTATCAGCGTGGAAGAGCTATTCTGGATATATATGGAAGCTGAAGTTTCAATTTTTTGGTCATTCTTCACTTGGGTTATATAGATATTCACAAAAAATTGATACTTTAAAAACAGAATCATGTTTATTTGTATTCTTCATTTAGGAAGAATGTACTATGACCCTGTTGGTTTGTCTGAGAACAGATCCCAGAAGGGATGTAGTATTTAAAAAATTCACTTAAGTTATAGCCTCTGATGTGTAAACACTCTGAGCTCACAGTGTTATTTTATTCTGTTGACTTGTGCACGCTTAACTTTTCTGTAATATTAAAAAAATTGAACCCTACCTATAGGATCATATGGTTCCGATTTCTTGTACATGTTCATTTCCTAGAAAATTCTACCATTCAAGGGTCAAGCTCCATCTGTCTGAAGTGTTCTCTGCCCATTCCTGAAGGCAGTCTTGTTATTTTTAATACTTGTGGTCCTATCTGCATCACCCCTTCCCTTCTTATGTAAATACCGAGCCTGCTCACTGTTCTTTCAGAGAGAGGACGGTGAGACACTGCTACCCTTTGTCCTCTTCTAGTGCCTAACACAGTGTCTGGCGCACAGCTTCTGCCCAGGAAGCCCTGTGTGGTGAGTGTGGTGGAGGGGCTTCTGCAGGATTCCTGTCTACTAGGTTTCCTGATGCCCCATCGTATTTACAGTGCAGGTGTCATACTTCATTTATCCTTCTGAAACAAGACCTCCCTGTAGCACCCACGCTGCCCCGGACACAGGATTTCACGCTCATCTTGTACTCACTATTATTTATGTGCTTATCTTCTGGATGCTGGGATGAGCCAGCAGCACTGCTCCCTCTTGAAGCTTGTAAGGATGCCAAGATCTTCTTTTTTCTATTTGTTTTGGTTGGCCTTTGGTTTTTGTTTGCTTATTTGTCTTTTGGGTTTTTTTGTTGTTGTTTTGGGTTTTTTCTTTTTTTTTTTCCCCTCTCTCCCTCCCTCCTTCCCTCCCTCCCTCCTTCCCTTCCTTCACAGGTTCCTCCAAGTTTAAGGCTGGTCTTAGGCTGGCTTTGAACTGCTGACCTTTCTACCCCTTCCTCTTCAGTGCTGGGATTATGGGCACATGGGTTTACCTAGTACTGGGGAATCTGACTCAGGGTTTTACTCACATTATGCAAGTAGTCACCTACTGAGTACATCCCAGCTTCCCAAAGGGCCTCATCATGAATTAACTGTCCTTTTTACTCACACTGAGGAAGTAAAAGAATGCATGCAAACACACAAACTGAAGGTTGAAGGGAAACACTTGCCCAGTGTGTCCTTATGAGTAGTTGTTTCAGGGTAAGTACTGTGAGAATCCTGAACTTGGCACTTGAAATCAATGCAATCTTTGTGTAGGATTGCACTTGAACCTGCTAATGGTTGTGCTTGGCTTACTGTTTCTGTAGGGAGAAGGCCATCTTCCTGCAGCATTCAAGTGAGTCTCATTACCCAAGACCTGGCATAGTAATTTATTTTGTATTTTCCTTGTGCTCATGTTTTGAGGATTGGAAAGTTAAAACACTGCGGCTCAAAAGACTATAATAAGGTAGAGCTGATGAGACTGTCAGAGGTGAAACGGACTGCTTCCCAAGCCTGCTCACCCGAGCTCCACAGAGCTGTCCTGTGCCGTACTCAGATACACATACCACACATGGGCTCATGTTCCACATACAAACAAAATGAAAAAAATTAAAAGACTGCAAGTAAGTTACCCACGGATACAAACCATGAAAGGACTCAGTCAAGATTGTGTGACTGTGATATTAATAATCTCAGTAATTCAGGCAGAGACAGGTGATCTCTAAGTTGGAGGCCACCTTGGTCTATGTAGCCAGGTCTAGGACAGCCTGGGCCACATAGAGACCCTGACTGGAGAAAAGAGAAAAAGACAAGCGGGACTGGAGAGATGGCTCAGTGGTTAAGAGAACTGATTCTTCTTCTAGAGGTCCTGAGTTCAATACCCAGCAACCACATGGTGGCTTAGAACCATCTGTAATGGACCCAATATATACAAAATAAATAAAGAAAAAGAAAGCAAACCAGCCCTAAACCTAGAGCTTAGGAGCTCAAAGAGAAGGCAGAAGGAGCTTATGTTTCTGTGAGAGATGAAAAGTTTTTGCCAGACTGCTGTGTTCTATCTCTGAGAGATCACAGGCTGACCTTACCCAAGGCTGTGCTGAGTTCTTGTCCTGCTCCTGCAGGTAGGTGGTAGGATTGTACTGAGCGATAAGAACTGCTTTTGCCTGTATTGCTGTCTAATCAGACCAGATGTAGAGCTTCGTTCCACTGTGGTGGTGCTCTGTGGTCATGGACATACCATGTGCAGAGAATGGAGAACACAGGTCTCAGAGCTTGTGGGCAGCAATCCTCATTTAGGTTATCGTTATACATGTTGTATTTGTTCAGATCAATATGGTTCAGCAGCTGCCACTTTTTCAGAACGTAGTTTAAAACACGGTTAGGGTTCTATACAGATTTTACAAGGCTTATTCAAACATGTTTTGTCTATAGGATAAAAAGTGCTATTATATGATTTGGGTAATACGAGATTTTAGCTAAAATTAGCCAACATTAACTCCATATATTTGTTTTAAATCATTACTCAAGTTTTATTATGAAGTTTTTGAAGACAAAAGAAATTGGAGACATTTTTATGTGATCATTGCCTTTACAGATGACAGATGCCACCACAGTGTGAGATGTCACACAGCTGTGTATGACTGCTACATCAGTGTCATCAGTAGATCACTAAGTCTCATTGTTTTTACCTGTTTCATCAAACCATCTTGTGCAAAATGAAAGGATAGTTTGCTTTGTGTACCAGGCTGGTCTGGAACTCACAGGTTTACCTGCTTCTGCCTCCAGAGTGTGGGTGAGAGCCTTGCGTCACCATGCTTGGGCTGGAAGACTGTCTTCAGAGCGACGGACCAAGTGCTGCTTCACTTGGGCATTGGCATCTGGACACTCATGTACCTCACTTCCTTGACAGAATGCCTGAGTGCAGTTTGACCTTTAAAGAGTACTATAATTTGTTTTTAAAATGTTTTTAAAGGTTGTTTGTTTGTTTGTTTTGTTTTGTGTTTCTAGACAAGGGTTTCTCTTTGTAGCCTTAGCTGTCCTTGATCTATGAATCATCTTGACCTTGAATCATCTGCCTCTCTCCCAAGTACTAGGGTTTTACAAGGTGTGTGCCACCACTGCCTGGCTATGTTTTTAGAGTTTAATGATTCTTTCTTGGAAGTTAAAATGTTAGTTTTATGTGATTCTATAGACGAGAATCTGTAACTTTCAGTTTTCATCTTACACTTTCTAATCTTAAGGAGTTAGATGCAGAGCCTTTTAACCCATTAGGTGTGTCCCAAGGGACTTCCAAGTGACCAGGTTCAGTTTTATAGGAAAATCCACAGTTTGTTCCCGTTCCCGTGACCTTTGGAAAGAATTGTCACCTTTCATATTTTAACAGTTATTGTCACTAGGGCTGTATTTAAATAAGAAAGTCTCACTGATGGAAGCTTTTAGAACAGTTTTGATTATGGTTTGCTTTGCTTATAGGATTTATTCTAACTTGCAGAAAAGTTGTAGATAAACTATTCTTGGAATTTTGAGTGTCAATGGTTGGCCTCCTCCCCCAATCTAGACTACAATTGTGGCTTTCTTTTGTGACTTACAGTGAGTGTAAGTGACCACACAGGCATCCATCGCTTACTACACTGAAATTTAAAAACCCAAGACCGAATTCTGTATTTGCACTGGGAATTTCCTGGTTTGAGAGTGTTTTTTCACTTGTGATTGACGATGACCTCCCTGTATCGCAGGCCTAGTGTTTAGTCAAGCACTGTACCACTGAGTAGCCCCCACCCCCAGCCTCCCACCCCCATACCCCCAGTGTTTACAGTGCTTCTGCGGGTCATCTGCAGGCTTTAGAGGTTCTGTGAGACGCTGTGTAAAAATGCTTCCGGGATTGCTCAGTGCTTTCTAAAGGGCGGTTGCCTATTTTCTATTTACTTATTAGATTCTGGTAGGTTCAGAGTTCTTTAGTATACGAATGCTTTTTCTTGTTGACAGTCTAACCAGCATTGAAACTTTTTGATGTCTGCTTTATCAGGAATGCTAAGTGATACTGTATAAAAAAAGTAGAATAACTTTTAATTTGCTATTGAGTTACAGGTCGGGGTAGTGTTCACAAACTTTCATGGGTTTCATAGTTCACTGCAGTTCACACGGGAAAGAAAATGATAAGGTTACATTTTTTCATGCAATAATTATGTGGGTCCTTTGAGGGACAAGTGGACTTTCCCTGGATTTCTCTGTGGTGCACAGGAAAGTTTTCCACTCTTCTAACGAACGGCCAGGGGAAGGCTTTGCCAGTTTCTTATCTGTTTCCTTACCCACAGTGAGTCTGACAGGCACACCCACTTCCCTCCATCTAGCAGCAGGCCCAGACTTTACTCTTGACCTAAATAGGACGTGCAGGGAGAAATTGTGTCCATTGTTTCTTCAGCCTGGCAACACTGAGTTTGTTAGGAAAGTTTGTGTCTGACCTTGTTTTGTCTTCATTTGTCCTCAGCATTGCCTAATTTTACTTTCAAAGTTTGATTACATATTGCTTTTGTTTAAATGAAAATATTTTTGATCTAAATATCTACATGTTTAAATTCATTTCTCAGAAATGCTTATAAAAATCTTAGAAGACTTAGACATAAGAATTTATTGTAAAGAATGAATTCTCTTTATTTTTGCCTTGGTTAGTGCAAACATATTTAGAAATGCTGTCTGGTACCACAAGCCTAGCTAGCCAGTTAGTGCTCAAGATCTAGGGGGAGATGAAGCCATTGACTAAGTAAAGGGCAAAAAATAGAAGACCAGACACTCAGAACACTTGAGAAATTCACAGTTAGCAAGTAAACCGGAGAGGAGGCAGAGACTGTGGGTTTCCTGTTATTAGGACAGGAGTGGAAGGCACAGCCAGAGCTTCAGGAGCGGGACTAAACACCTGTCCTTTTAGGGTCCAACTGAAATGTTATCCTTTTTTTTGTTGTTTGTTTTTTGTTTTTTGTTTTTCGAGACAGAGGTTTCTCTCTGTAGCCCTGGCTGTCCTGGAACTCACTCTGTAAACCAGGCTAACCTCGAAACAGAGATCTGCCTGCCTCTGCCTCCCAAGTGCTGGGATCAAAGGCGTGCGAACCACCCCCATCGAAATGTTATCTTTAAATGTTATCTTTAAAATGTTTTAAAATCTCACTTCATTTTACTTACCGGAAGTGTGTGTGATCTGTGTGGGCAGGTATACTGTGGGTTTTGTGTGGAGGTCAGAGAATAACCTTTGGGAGCTTTCGTGCTGTTCACCTCCGCATTTACATGGGTCAGAGGTCAGCCAGTATTACCAAATGTTCTGTTGCTCCAAGGCCTCTTGGTGAAACCTGTAGCTGTTTGTTGTGACACTGAATGTGTTTAACAAGGTTGTCTCCCACCTTGTGACTGACAGTAAAACTACAACAGAATGTAGGGTCGGGACTGTTTGTTTTGTGGTCCTGCATATAGTAGGTGCTCAGAATTTTATTCTAATTTTTTAGGTTTGTTTTGTTTTTTTGTTTTTTGAGACAGGTTTCTCAGTGTAACCCCAAATCTCCAGGAATTCACTCTGTAGACCAGGCTGGTCTGGAACTCAGCAATCTGCCTGTCTCTGCCTTCTGAGTAAGGGATTAAAGGTATGTGTCACCACCGCATGGCTGGTGCTCAAATTTTTAAAAAGTATTTTAGAGCCAGGCAGTGGTGGCACACACCTTTAATCCCAGCACTTGGGAGGCAGAGGCAGGCAGATTTCTGAGTTCGAGGCCAGCCTGGTCTACAGAGTGAGTTCCAGACAGCCAGGGTTACACAGAGAAACCCTGTCTCGAAAAAAGTATTTTAGAGATACAATTTTCTAGACACTGAATTTTAGAGTAGGATATGTTTCTCAGAATCTGATGGCAGAGCACATGGAAACGAGAACTAAATAGTTAGAGGACGCTGCTGTTTGGAGCAAATGCAGAGGAAAAGTTAGTGCTGTTGACCTAACTGGTCATCACAGGTGTCTTCTTCCTGCTGTCCTGGCAGCACTGAGGACCACAGTGCTTCACTCCTCTTCTCCAATTGGACCTGCACTGTGTCCCCCACGTCACCCCCACAGTTTTTGGGTTCCTCTTGAACTTCTGATCCTTACATCTCCAGTGAGCTAAGCAAACACCAACTGAGGTACATCCCCAGCCCATATACTTTTAAAATTCTTTATTTTTATTTTATGTGAATGAGTGTTTTGCCTTTGTGCATGCAAATGCACTACATGAATTTCTGGTGCCTGGGGAGACCAGAAGAGGTTGCTGGATCCCCTGGATGCAAAAGCAGCAAGGTGTTTTTGTTTGTTTGTTTGTTTTTTGTTTCTTTAAACTATTATTTAGCTCCGGCTGCCCTGGAGCTCCCTATGTGGACCACATAGGGATCCAAGACGTCCAGAGGTACATAGTAGGACCCTGTCACAAAAATAAAGTTGTTTTATGTATTTATTCACTGTGGGGGGTGTGTGTGTACAGAAATGTGCCACAGTGCGTGTGTGGAGGTTAAAGGATAACTCTGTGGAGCAGGTTTTCTCTCTATCACATGGGTTCCAATGACCAAATCCAGGTCACTTTATCTGCAAGCCACCTCAAAGAGTCTAAAGTTTTCTTTTTTTAACTCACTCTTCTTTCACGTTTAATCATCATTATTCAGAAGGGCAGCTTAAAGCAATACCTTGGCATGTGTACTTAAAAACCTTACTGTCCTTTGCAGTGCCTCAGGCTCAGGTCAGAATTAAGGCCTGTTGGCTTCTCTCTGTCTCTTCCGCACACAGTCGTTTTTTCCGCTAAGGTTTGGCCTCCTCTCACTGTCCTTTTCCTGCACTTGCGTCTTGCAAGAACTGTTCTGTTTTTTGTTGTTGTTCGTGTCCTAGTAAAGTTCTTTTGGTTTTGAGACAGGATCTCAGGCTAGCTTAGAACTTGCTCTTTAGCACAGGCTGGCCTTGACTCTGGTTTTAATCTTACTGCTAGTCTCTTCCCCCTCACTCCCCATGGGATCCTCCTGTCTCAGCCTTCCATGTGCTGAGGTTACAGGGCTATACTACCAAACCTTGCTCTTGTATCCTCTTTCTGAGGACACAAAATTAAATCGTACATTGATGAGAAAAATGAGTTCTAGGCTTTGCTTCTCTGAGTGAGACTGGGCATGTAGCTGTTGGATGTGGAAAGAAGGGGCAGGATGTCACGCCCTCCTCCCTAAAGTCTACTGTAGGGCGGGCGACTCAAAGAATAATGTGTTTTCCCCCAAAAGTAAATTGCATGTGACTACAATTTTACCTGTCCACGTGACATACTAAGCTGTAGCATGTAGAGCATAGGACATGTGAAGGCTCTACTGCAGCAGAATATAAGACACTGATGAGAGCCATGCACATGTGCATACAGTCACTGTCTTGGTCATGACAGAGCAGTCACAGTTGTTTGCTTTAGCTGTACCACAGTAACAAAAGATTAGGAAAGGAAAGATTGTCTCTGTAGGTTATATTACTTAAATATTGAACGAACAGAGAGCAGTCTTAGGAGACGGTAAGCAAATGAATGACTAGTAGCCATTTGTATTTTCCCGGTCATTTATCAGTTATGTTGAGACCTAGTCTCCGGTTTGGGTACTTTGTTTTGTTAGGGGAGTTGAGGGCCGTTGCTTTTGGAGACAGTGTCTTATAGTCTAGCTGGCCTTAAATGTGCTATGTAGTTGAGGCAACTTTGGGCACAGGATTCTTTTGTAATTCCTGAGTATTGGGAGCACTGTGTGATTAGGCTTTGCTTTCGGTGTTTCATAAGGCTAACTCTATTTTGGTGGGTGGGTTGGTTGGTTTTGCGGCAGGATCTTATACTGTAGCTCAGAACGGCTGACTTAAAACTCAGGAATATCCCAGGTTGAAGGAACTCAGGGAGACCTTCTGTTTCATCCTCTCCAGTGTTGGGGTTACAGGTGTGAGCCTTCGTGCTCAGTTCTGAGCTTTTGTAGAATCGCTTTTGGCACGTTGCCCATTTATTTTTCCAACTTTCCAAGCTCTGTAAAGAATTTTGATGTTTTACTTGGAAATGTGTTGTACTTGTTATTTATTTTAGATAGTCTTCATGATGAAATATAGTCTTTCTCTACAACTATCAAAGTTTTCCTGTGTTAGATTCCTAAACAACTGTATTAACTACATTAATTATCTAGTGCTCTACACTGTGTGTTTGTGTCTTGATGGAGATATTTCCTCATTCTTTTTTGTAGTGGCTTATGGATGACTCAATTCTTGTAGCCCAGGCTGGTCTTGAACTCAAGACCTTCTTTTGCCTACCCATGGCTGAGATTATAGGCCTGTGCCACATGCACAGCCATTCATTTATTGCTTCTCTGTTTCTTTATATTTAATGTTTCTTGATGGCTGGGTCTTGCTTGTCTTATGTGGCAGTCTTTCTGTCTCCCGCCTCCAATTTGGTCTTAACCAATAACAAACATCTTCTATCACTGAGCACAACCTTTACTATCTTTTAACTGAAGAAGTTAGTCAGCTTATGTTCCATATATGACACATATGTTTCATAATGACACAGTATGCATTACAGTATGCATAGATTTCATTTTCTTTTCTTTTCTTTTTTTTTTTTTTTTCGAGACAGGGTTTCTCTGTGTAGCCCTGTCCTGGAACTCACTCTGTAGACCAGGCTGGTCTGGAACTCAGAAATCCGCCTGCCTCTGCCTCCCAAGTGCTAGGATTAAAGGCGTGCGCCACCACCGCCCAGTTTAGATTTCATTTTCTTCTTGAAATTTTCATTTTTCCTTTCTTTTTTTTTTTTGGTTTTTTTTTTTTTTTTTTGTTTTGTTTTTTGAGACAGGGTTTCTCTGTGTAGTCAGGCTGTCCTGGAACTCGTTCGGTAGACCAGGCTGGCCTCGAACTCAGAAATCCGCCTGCCTCTGCCTCCCAAGTGCTGGGATTAAAGGCGTGCGCCACCACCGCCCGGCTATTCCTTTCTTTTTCTATTTTCCCTTAGCATGAGTTGAGTATCTTTCTTTTTAGACCAGTATTTAACTGTGTGTGTACATACATGTGCATGCATGTGTGTGTGTGTGTGTGTGTGTGTGTGTGTGTGTTGTGTGTGTGTGTGTGTATGTGTGTATGCGGGTGCTGGGAACCTAACTTGGATCCTTTGGAAGAGTAACATTTGGCTTAACTTCCGAGTGTATGTAGCCTGGAGTTAGTTTTTATGACTTAATATTTGTTACTTATTGTCTCTCTCTTTGTGTGTTTGTTTCTGTTTTCAAGACAGATTCTCTGGGTTATCCTGACTGTCTTAGAACTCTGTAGACCAGGCTGGTCTTGAACTCAGAGAGCTGCTTGCCTCTGCCACCTGAGTGGTGGGATTAATGTGTGAGGCACCACAGGCACACCTGCAGTTTTTGTGTCTATCTTGGTGATTAGCACAGGCTGTGCAGTGTTCTGTCTGTGGTGCTGGAGTTACACTGTCTCCACCTGGAAGTTACACTGTAACTGATCTAACAAATTGCTGTATTTCACTTTTTAAAAAAAAAAAAAATCATAGTTTGGTCTATATGTTGAGCATCTATTGGTGTACATCGGAAAAGTCTGCTCTCTCGAGGATGCCTGTGGCCCTGCTGAGGAAGCTCCCAGCTAAGGACTCACACTACCTGAAGGTGGTTTTGGATGGTCTTTAATACTTAAGATGCTGTCATTTTTGCAGGCCTAGGCTCCTCCTGCCACAGCTCCTGTATCTAACCTTGAAGAACTACTTATTCGCATAGCATGCTCTTATTTTCTTTTTAATATTTATTTTTAATTTTTAAAGTGCATGTGTATGTAGAGACCAGAAGAGGGTCTAGGTCCCTGGAGCTGGAGTTACACAGGGTTATGAGCTCCCCAGCATGGGTAGGAACAGAACTCAGGTCCTCTTGAGCATCATGTGCTCTGAATCACTGAGCCATCTCTCTAGTACCCCTCCTTCCATTCCTTTTTCTTCTGGTCAGTTCATCTTTGCCTGCGGCTTTCATGTCTAGACACTGGGAATTTTGTGTTGTACTGGATGCTGACTTGGGCTATCAGACTGCATTGTGCTGCGCTTAACTGTTGGGTTAGAGTGCTGCTTTGTTAAAGCTTGTGTGGCATTCACAGACGTCACTGTGGTGCAGGGACTGATCCCACTATGAGACATCCTTGTGGACATTCCTACAGAGACTTTGGGGCTGGGCTCTATGGTGGTTTCTCTCTAGCCTTTTGTGAATTCTCTATCAGGTACTTTGGAATTAACTTGAGACAGGGAACCGTGCAGGCTGCAGGCTTTCTTCCTCTCCAGTCTCCTCTCCACAGACCTGACACGTCCTTTCCCCATACTCACTCTCTTCTCTGCTCACCAAGACAGACTTCAGGTCAGTGCCTCTTCTTTTTTTTAATTCTCTCTGCTTTATTTTTGTATTTATATTTGCTTTTTAAAAATCAGTATGTAGCTGGGCAGTGGTGGCGCATGCCTTTAATCCCAGCACTTGGGAGGCAGAAGCAGGTAGATTTCTGAGTTTGAGGCCAGCCTGGTTATAGACTGAGTTCCAGGACAGCCAGGGCTACACAGAGAAACCCTGTCTTGAAAAACAAAACAAAACAACAATAAAAATCAGTATGTAAAAAGATACATATTTTTTAATATAACAAAATAGTTTTTTATGGTCCAATCTATAAAAACTGACACTTTTTTTCTTCCCTTTTTTTTTTTTTTTGTTATGAAGTAGTTTCTTTAGGGCGTGGGAGTTGGGGGTGGGTGGAGAGACAGACAGACAGACACCCTTCCCCTGATCGAGTCCAGAGTCTCAGGTCTTCATGCATTTATTTCTTTAACTAGACCATGCTTTCTCTGTGATAGCTACCAAATGTGAATTTCTTTTTCTCTCCCTTGCTCTCTTTTCCTTCTTTCTCTCCATCCTGTTCAACAGTTTAGCATTTGGAAAAGCATGTAACATACATGATGTCAGATGTACAAGTGTCACATGCACAAGTATTCCTCTGGGTATTGTAGTCATAGGTTAGCTACAGTTAGGACATTATAATTGTTTTCTGTTTATAATTAGTTTTCTGTTATAAGATGGCTTTCAGCTTGTAGTCCAGGCTGATCGTGAGGTGAATTTATGCCAGTTTCCTTCAGCCTCCCATATAACCTGGAGATAATTTTAAAAAGACTTTAAATAATGTTTTTTCATAAAACAAAAGTTTGTGTTCATTGAACCAGTGACTAGAAAGCAGGAGTGGTCACTCTGTTCTGGGCAGTTTACCAGCCCTGTCTTCCTTGAATCTGAATTTATTGGCTACTAATAAGAATTTTTTTTGTGTTTGTTTGCACATGAGACATTGAAATCATGACAGTTGACTGTAAAAATGATGATACATGACTGCACTGAGTCAATGGCGTGTTTAAGTATGCTGAGAGCAGTGTCACGTGCCACATAGCAGCACAGCCACCAGCAGCTGCCACCGCCACTCCGAAGGGCTGCCAAAGGTCCCTGTAAGCCTTAGCTTTCCAGTTTGTTTATTTTAGGTAAGAACAGATGCCAGAGGCAGTTTGATGACCATTAAGTGTGTTCTGTAAGGTTTAAGAAGACACTGTGCAGAGTTCAGGCCTAATTAACAGCATTTATCTAAGAAGACTGGGTTTATGATTGTGATGGTTTGTACCATGTTCTCTTCTGAGTGCCTGTGCTCAATAAGCCCGTTACACATCTCACCACTTTACATTATTAAAAATACCACCGTCAGCCAGGTGTGTGGTATATACCTTTAATTCCAGCACTTGGGAGGTTAGCAGCCAATGGATATTTGTGAGTTCAAGGCTGGCCTGATCTATATAGTGAAGTCCAAGACAGCCAGGACTACATAGAGAAACTGTCTCAACAAATAAATAAGCAAATAAATGAATACAAGTTAAAAAAAAAATTGTCACTACTGAAGCTCCTTTGTATTTTCTGTGGATTAAAAATTATTATTTAATTTTTTGTTACTTTGCGAAGTTACTGTGCAGAGTAAAGTTTCATTGTATTTCATGTATACTCTTGAAAAAGGATTCAAAAAAAAAAAAAAAATCCCAAAACAAAAAAACCACAGTTGTAGAATTTTAGCGATAAACTGTCAATAAGTTTGCTTCCTGGATAAGCCACTGCCTTCCAGGACAGAAAAGAGAAAGGTCAGAATTTGCAAATTGTTGAGCTAGAGTGTTGACCTCTCCTGCACAGTGCAGCAGTGTCAGCACATTCATGGTCTGAGCTCAGACAGGCATGGGTGCTGAGGTGGGAAAGCCTCCCCTCTCCCCTTAAGACACTGTCTCCTACAAACTCTGTATGTTGTTGAATATGACCTTGAATTTTGGAATCCCCCGCTTCCAGCTGGGATTGAGCCACTAGTTCCATTTACGTGGTGCTGGGTCTAACCTGGACTTGATGCATGCTAAGCAAGCATTGTACCTGTTTAACCACATTCCCAGCCAAAGGACATTCTCTTATCATTGGAATTATTTCTTACTGCCTTTGTGAGTGTTCTTCAAGGAGAGCAGATGACATGAAACTTGAAGGCTTATCATGTTCTTCGGTGCAAATAGTACCCAAGTATCCTCAGTATATTTGTAATATATCCCAAATTTAAGGAAATAATAAAAATTTGATGAAGTACTCCATTCAGTCCCAGACCTTAACCATTACTACACCACTTACCAGAACTTCCACATGACAAAGCAGCCTGCTCCGAAAATTTACATTTAAGGTGACAAGACACAGGTATTCTAATGTTCTGTAAAAAACATTGGATGCTGGCTAAATTTTACCCTTTGTTAGAATTTAAGTAGCCCTCCCACATAGCAGCCTAGTCCAGCAGTTACCAGTTGCAGGGGTAGTGTTTTACTCTTACCAGAGGGAGTTGAGACACCTGTGTTGGCTTGTGTGTTTGCACTGTATGGGACAACCAAAGGGAAAAGAGAAAGTGCAAGGAGTGATGCAGAATTTGGCTACATTTAGTACACGCACGCACACATGCACACACGCATACACATGCACACTGCTTTTTTTTTTTTTTTTGGTTTTTCGAGACAGGTTTCTCTGTGTAGCCTGGGCTGGCCTGGAACTCACTCTGTAGACCAGGCTGCTCGAACTCAGAGATCGCCTTGCCTTTGCCTCCAAATGCTGGGATTAAAGGCGTGCGCCACCACCGCCCGGCACACACTGCTTTTTGATCTAGGCTTGGCAACTTTTTTTCATTTGACTAGAAGAACTGAGAGTTGTTGAGGAGGAGGAGAAAGATCACTGAGTGGCTGTAACCATCAATTCAGCACTGGCTGTTGCTGTCTCAGTCACGAAGAGTGCAGCTCCTGCAGGGCTGCTTTGGCCTTCCTTTTGGCAAAGTTGTCTCCTCATGTAGATGCAGCTCTTAGTGGCTGTGCTCCTGCCCCCCCTCTTGAGTCCCTCTCGCACTGTGACTGCCTGCACTGCATTCCGCAGTCCCTCTCCTCACTGTGACCGCCTGCACTGCATTCCGCAGTCCCTGTCAGGTGTTAACGTGCTTCCTTAGTGCATCTGCTCCTGCTGTTGTAGTCAACATTAAATCCTAAAGTTACCAGGTCTTGTGTCCTTCCTCTACAGATTAGAAAATTAAATTTCATAAGGATATTTTTATACTCCTTTATTTTTTAAATAAGCGAGGGCTTGCTTGTTTCTGTTGCAGTGCTGGTGATCAAACCCAGGGCCTGTTCCCTGCTGAATAAGCACTTTATCTCCAAAGACTTGTAGGGAGTACTGTTCTAGTCTCTGCTCTATTGCTGTGGGGAGATGCCATGGCCAAGGCTGCTTATAAAAGACTATGTAATTGGGGACTGGCTTACAGTTTCAGAAGGTTCATGGCAGGAAGCATGGTGGTCGGCATGGTGCTGTGCCCATAGCTGAGAGCCTTCCTCTGGTATTTTGTTTGTTTGTTTGTTTTTTTGTCTGTTTTTGGTTTTTCGAGACAGGGTTTCTCTGTGTAGCCCTGGCTGTCCTGGAACTCACTCTGTAGACCAGGCTGGCCTCGAACTCAGAAATCCGCCTGCCTCTGCCTCCCGAGTGCTGGGATTAAAGGCGTGCACCACTGCTGAGAGCCCACATCTGATCCACAGGTTTCTGGAACTAGTGTGGTCTTTTGAAACCTCAAAGCCCATCCCCAGTGACACAGCTCTTCCAACTAGAGGGTACCTCCTAACCCTTCCTAAGTAGTCAGCTACTAGGTACCGGACATTCAGATATGAACCAGTGGGGGCCATTTTTATTCAAACTACCACAGAAACCCAAAACCTCTGGCCATTTTCATTTCTTTTTCACTCATTTTATAGCCTCATTGGGTTAGCTATCTAGTGATAATATTGAGAACTTCTCCAGAAGCAACAAATATGCATCAAATTAAGAACCCACTTCCTGCAGGCTGCAAATATCCCTATTAGCAGAAAAGGGCTATGTGTGTTTAGAAGTTTGCAGTGTGTGTGGACCCTTCTTACAACCCAACCCTCATGGAGCTTCTGGATAATAGTAAACTGTCTGCTTGGGGCTTGAAGAACTCAGAACTACATATTTGAGAAGACAACCAAGGAGTGTGAGCTAAGTGGCACAGTGTAGGAATGGTGGGGTCTGGTAAGTTAAAGCCTCTAGAGAGAGCCAGGCCAATGCTGCCATTTAGAACTGCTGCCTGCCCAGAGCATTGCTACTGTTCCTGACTTTTAAGAAAAGACCAAATTATTTTCATGGGTATATACTCATTTTGAGATGTAATTCATTTATTTACATAGTTTATAGAATAAATACAGCCTGGGTGTCCTGCCTTCACCCTCTTACTTAGTTTGTCCTCAAGTCCAGGCTGTGTCTATGGCATCAGACAGGCTGGCTTACTCTCGGGTCAGGGTGGTCATATTCTCTAGGAGAAAGTGGACTATGTCACCCGGTATACAGTGTTTCCTGAATGAATCCTGAATAAATGGATGCCTGTAGCACCAACACACCACATGGAGCTGGATAAAGACAATCTAGTACAGTTTCAGTTTTGATTGGCATTCATGAAGATTCACTTTCACTATGGACAGTAGGGGGATTCCAGGGAGAAAAGGAAAGAGGAGGTTCAAATGTCTTCTGTTCTGGGTTAATTAGAGCTTTGTCTGAGACAGACAGACCAAACATAGATTGTTTCTGAATCCTCTGGAACTGCTGTTGGCGCCACAGTAAAGCCTCCGTGAGCCCCCCAGGCAGAAGCACACAGAAGGTGCTGTAGTAACTCAGCAGTTAGGATCACTAGGTCCCAGCACTCTCATTAAGTGACCCAGAGTCACCTGTAGCCATCTAAATATGTCTAGCTAGATGAATGGAAGAAATGTTGGAGGAGATTCTCTTCCATCCTTTTTTTCTCTTTTTTTGAGATTTATTTTTATTTTGTGTATATGTGTGTTCTGCCTGCATGCTTGTCTATGCACCACGTGTGTATAGTGCCTGTGGAAGCCAAAATTTACAGACAACTATTATAGGCATAATGTTATTGTGTACTATGTAAAGTTTACCATTGTATTATTCAAATGCTGATTTCTCTATCCCACTATCTTGTTCCGGTCTCGACCTTTCATCCTTGTGCTTATGCTAAGAATCTCCTGTTGAGGTTTTGTCTTTTACTGTCTATGTAAATGCTAATTGAATGTCTATTGGTATAGCCTCCAAGACCTGGAGTCTGCATGTGACCCTGCCACCAGGTTAATTGTGATTGGTAAGTAAAGATGCCAACAGTCAATAGCTGGGCAGAAGAGACATAGGTGGGGTTTAGGTTTCCTGGGCTGGGGGAGAGGAGGACCAGGAAGAAGAATGTGCTGGAGAAGGAGAAGCCGCTTCAGGTCTTGGGAGTCAAGACAGCTTGGCCCTGAGGGCTGCCCAACTGGAGCCAAGAGCAGCCCAGATGAAACAGTGATTCTAACAACATTGAGGGTAGGCAGCTGCCCAACTCTTGTGTTGTTTAAGGCTTATTATAAGTATAAAGGTTGAGTGTGTTTCTTATCTAAGAACTCAGTGACCAAGATGAGGTGGAAATCCGGGCCGGGATTTAAATACTTTTTACAACAATCTCCTGTCTCAAGTATGTATAAACAATGCTTACCGTTTATTTTCTTTTTTTTTTTTTGGTTTTTTTTTTTTTTGAGACAGGGTTTCTCTATATAGCCCTGGCTGTCCTGGAACTCACTCTGTAGACCAGGCTGGCCTCGAACTAAGAAATCCACCTGCCTCTGCCTCCCAAGTGCTGGGATTAAAGGCGTGCGCCACCACCGCCCGGCTCCGTTTATTTTCTGATTTGTCAATAAAAGCTGGAAAAGCCAATAACTAGGCCATAGAGAATATAGGGCAGGAATTTTGCCAGCCATGGGAGGGAAGGAAGGAAAAGTAGGGAGAAGGGAGGGAGATATGGAGGGAAAGGAGGAGAGGGAGGGAGAAAGAAAGGGTTTGCCACAAGGAAGGGGTCCAGGGAGACATCAAGGGAGAGCACACCTGAAACCCAAGGAGCCAAATTGATACAAAAATGCAAATATCTCAGGGGTCTTGGCTGGGAGGTAGCAGATTAGAGGATTAGAATAGAATTCTAATGCCTAGTTATTATGCTTTTAAGTTGTAAATAAATCCTCATCTCTGTGTTGTTATTGGGGAGCTAGCTAAGATAACATACATTTTTATTAATATTCATTGTTACAGACTATTAGCTGCCATGTGGGTCCTGGGATCTGAACCTGGGTCCTCTGAGAGAGCAGCTAGTGCTTCTGACTGCAGAGCCGGCTTGCGCTCCAGCCGCAGTGCTGAGTGACTGAGCAGTGAGGCCCTGCGTCCTCAGCAGCACATGCTCCTCTTCCCAGGACAGAAAGCCCCTCCTCTCTGGCCTTCAGATTCTCTAGGGCTCCTGAAAACCCCGTTACTGTTGTTCCTCACGAGCAGGTGGAAGAATTCCTTGTAGAGCCTGGAACGGATTTCTGCCCACAATCTGGCTACAAAGAACAGCGCCCTGCCCTGCCCTGCCCTGCCCTGCCCTGCCCTGCCCTGCCCTGCCCTGCCTGCCCACTGGCCCATGATCACTCTGTCCCTTTGAGCTCTGTATTGAGCCCTGAATTGTGTGGTTGTACTAGCAGCTTCAGTCCTTCCTAATCTGAAAAGAAGTTTAAGGTGATCTTGTGATTCCAGAGCTGACTTAAGATTTAAGGCCCCCTAGCCAGGTGGTAGTGGCACACGCCTTTAATCCCAGCACTTGGGAGGCAGAGGCAGGCAGATTTCTGAGTTCGAGGCCAGCCTGGTCTACAGAGTGAGTTCCAGGATAGCCCAGGCTACACACAGAAACCCTGTCTCAAAAAACCAATTAAAAAAAAAAAAAAAAAAAGCTTTAAGGCCCCTGCCAGGGAGAAATTACAAGGTCTAGATCTTGAACCCCTCCCCCGTCTTCTACCTTATAGAGCTGGGACTCACAGGGGTGCTGAGCCTTGGAGCTGAGGATGGTACTACAGTTGGACAAAGTGAAGCCAGACTGAGACAGACAACTGTGGCCGGTAGAAACCAAGCTTTTCTTGAGTAAATGACACCCTGCTGTGTTAGACTTTTGCAGTGTCTAGTAGGATTCTCAGCTTCCCCGCAGTGAGCACAGCAGTTGAGAGCAGAGGTAGAAATCTAGGCGGTGAAGGCTTACTTCTTCACGTCTAATCCCAGCACTCAGGAAGCAGAGTCAGGTGAACCTCTGTGAGCTCAAGGCCAGCCTGGCCTACAAAGTGAGTTCCAGGACAACCAAAGAAAACAAACAAACAAACAAGATAGGTGGAAGGCTCCTGACAACAGCCTTGGGTACACATTCCAGCTATGCCCAACAAAGTTTGATTGTGGGAAATATCCATGTCTTTGAGCTCGGCTTCTGTATTTACAAAGGAGGCTGTAATAGTCCTTATTTTTTAGGAGCAGTTTACAGATTAAAGTAAGGTGCTATATTCACAGTATATAGTGTGGCATTAGACGCTTGATCCAAGATGCTAGCAACTTAATAGCCTTCCCTGAAACCAGAACTTCCTCAGCCTTGGTATTGTTAATATCTGGACTAGAAAGGGTTTTTTGTTGTTATTCTGAGCTGACCTATGCCCCAAAGGTATCATCAAAGGACACACTAGGACAAATTTAAAGATCTGAATTGATGTTAATTTGCAATTGTACAGTTATATATACTTCACATAAAATGTGCGTTCCCATGTGCTAAGCAGAGGATGTTTATAGAAGAGGCTGAAGGAAATAAAATCACAGGGGCAAAACCAAAACAAATTGATCCTTTCTTTGGACAGGGTGGACAGGGTGGATGGGTGATAGGGAAGCAGCAGAAGAGCGGCTGAAGAACTCTGGACAAGTTTCTGTAAAGGCTGAAGCAGAGGACTTCGTTTTCATGCCATTGAAACTGACCTACCTAGGAAAGTCACGGACTTCATTTTCATTTGGTGAGGAGGAACTTCTGTATGAATGACTCTCATCTTCATTTTCATTCTGGGCTTTTAGGGTCTAATGCAGGAGCTTCATGTGTGTCTACGTTCTGTGAATAGATGCAGCCTGGAGAGAGAATGGAGGGAGTCCTCAGTTTGTACGTGGTATTTAAAGTAATGCACCCAATAAGATCATGACCAAAGGAAGGCTATGTGGAGGGGAGAGAGGTGATGCTTACTCGGTTTGTGCTTGCTTATGTGTATTTACTAAGGCCAGGCTTTATAAGTACAAAGTACAGATGGGAGTGGCAGCTTCCCAAGAGAAGTCCCATTCCATATTAGAATGCTTTCGGTGGCTTGGAGCCTTGGAGGTAGGTAGAGCACACATCTGGGTGTGTTTCTGGTTGATCTAGAGATCATGGACTCTGACCTGATCCATGGAGTACTCCCTTGGTAGCACTAAGGTGACAACAGGAACACAGGCTTTTGAGGCAGAATGTAACCTGGGCTGTGTTTTGGGTTGTGCCTTACTCCTTCCTGTACTCCTAAACTCTGCTTCCTGTCTATAGGAAGTGAACAGCTTGTCTCTGGCACAGACACCATCCATCACCTTGTGCCCAAGCACACAGCCTAGTGGACTGAGGTCCCTGAATCTGTGAGCCAGAGGTTTCCTTTCTGTTGCTTTCCTCGAGTGTTTAGCTGCATCTTTTGAGCAATTGCTTGGTACAAGTTGTCCATCTAGGCACTCAAGATATAAAGGAGCAAGCAACATGGCTCTTCATGGAGGAGGCATTTTGTGGTAGAAGCAGCAGCCATTGAACAAAGGTACACACAGGAAGTGATAAAGCCAGTGGGTAGCAGAGCCCTTTGGAGTCTTATGTGAGCCTGGTTAAGTCATATAGACATCATCCTGAGATACAGTGACCTTCAGAGGTTTTATGTGGGTGTCTATATGACCACATGGCCATTGAGCAGGCTAGGGTTCAAAGGGCACTAGCAATGCCAGTGAAGAGGTTCTTAAGGCTTATGTCTCTTAGTTCCTCTTTCTAAACGTGTGTTTGCAAGCTGCACATGGAAGTACACGCCTGTAATCCTGACAGTAGGGAGAGAGGAGCTCATCTTCCACTGCTGCATAGAATTCAAGGTCAGTATAGGCTATAGGGTGAGGCCTGACCTAAAACCTTGAAACAAGCAAGCAGGAGCACACGCGCTTACAGAGTCTCTCAGTTGGGATGCGTGGAGTTGTTGTTCTCGGTACGTGTAGGACTCCTGGTACTCCACAGACTTGTCATTGGGGATCATAAAGCCAATGTAAGGCCAGATAGAACAGTCTTGTTTCTTCTGGAGTACTTGGTACAGTTTCATTTTATTAGATGGTGCTGAAGCCTCTGTGACCATCTTCTGTTTGAGTTTATGTAAGTCATCCTTCCTGGGTGTAGGGTCTTTAACCACAAGGCCATAAAGTAGAAGTAATGTATTAGTGCAGCTAGCCGGCCTAGTCTCAGGCTTGGTGTCACCTGTTGTACCTGCAAACTATTTGTGGGTGCATTACCAGTTTTCTGTTTTGATATCTATGTGCTGTTTTGGTTTCGCTTTTGTTTTTGTTTTTCTAAAGTTAGGGTCTTTTTATGTAGCCCTATGGGGCCTGAAACTTGTAGATCAGGCTAGGTTTGAACTCACAGAGAGACACCTGCCTCTGCCTTCTCAGTCCTGAGATTAAAGGTATATGCCACTATGCCCAGCAACAATTATAAAAATAATACATGTACATGGGAAATGATAAGGGGACAAAGGAACAATGCATGATAAATGTCGACTAGACAGAGATGGCTGTTAACGTGCCTTAGACCTAGTTGTTTTCTGTGTGTCTGTGTGTCTGTAGTCATGATATCTATAACTTCATAGTTTGTCTATTGTTTCTATTATTTTTAAGCTTTCTGCAGTGTGAGTTTATAATAGTTTTCTAATAGTTCATAAAAGTTTTCTATGTTTATTTTTTGAATAATCCCTTGTGTTAAATGTTTACATTTTCCCAGCTTTTCAGTATTACAAATATATGGGTATATTTATTAGTATATATAGGTATATACTATTCCCCAAGGATTAAAAGAACCCTTGTTTTAGTATCCATAGTTACTCACTATATAAAAGCCAAATACTGAGGGAATGTAGAGCCTAAAGGCAGAGATCCTGGTAAACTCACAACTCACAGATAATTGTGAAAATTATTTATAACTTTATAGAGAGACTCTTACATGTATGTACCCATGGAAGCCAGAAGTCAATGTTGGGTGTCTTTCTGATCTTACTGTTTGAGACAATCTCTCATTGAGTCTGAGAATTACTGATGTGCTAGAGTGGCTGACCCATGATTCCCTAGGGATCCACCTGTTCCCACCGCTTCTGTGAGGCTCTGAACTCAGGTGCTCATGCTTGCGTATCATGCTTTAATAGACTTAAGCCATCTCCCTATTACAAAATGGCTGATTCTAGGTTTTTCTTTCTCGATAATTGATAAATTCCCCCATTCTTTTAGTGATCTTCTGTAAGTACCCCCACTATACCTGATTCCTGCTTCTGTTTGCAGCTTCTGCCCCATTTCCAATGTGAATGGCTTGTACTCTGTCTAGGTCATCACTCTGGTACTGAGTCTGTCTTCTCTCCTGTGATCATCTTTTCTTCCTCTGCTATAGTGCCTCAACCACAGTGGTTTTGGGAGTGAGCTGGCTGAGACAACAGGCAGACGCATATTATAGAAAAGCTGGGATCTCATGGGCCATGTGCTCTTATGGAGATGCACCAGCAGCACGATATAACATATGTATCTGAAGGAGAACACAGCTTAGCTAATCTCGGTACAGAGTAGTGCAGTGTCTTGTTGAGGAGCAGTCTCTGCAGTTATGTGGGAGGAGGAAGCTGTGGTTGACACTTTAAACACCCAGGGGAAGACCATGACATTCCCATGGGCCTGAGGCCATGCTCATGTCATGAATACTCATTCAGAACTGGGTTTACATGCTCCCCACACTATAACAACGACTTCCCCTTAATAGCTGATTATTCCCCTACAAATATGTTAAATACTCCTTCAAATGCTTCTCTTACCTTCACACTCTCAATCCCACACCATCTCAGCTCTGTCAAGAATTGTGTGTACTCACTGTCTTCTTCCATTCTGTTTCTACCCACTGTACCAAAACAGTTTCTCAAAGTCACCAGTGACCTAATGAAATTGGTCTGTGTATTGGTGTATTTGTTTATAGTTGACTGTCTTTCCTTAAGAAGCTTGGAGGGGTGTTGGGGCTGCAGTTATGGCTTACTAGTTAACACCGATTGCTCTTCCAGAGCACCCAGGCTCAATTCTAGCACCTACATGGAAGTTTACAATTGTCTGTAACTCCAGTTCCAGGGAATCCAATACTGTCATATAGGCACATATGCTGGCCAAAGCAGAAATGGGCATTTTGGGGGGTGGGGGGGCAGCAGAAGCAGCTTGTTGGGGGTCTCTGCTTGGCTTTTTTGTTGTTGTTGTTTTTTCGAGACAGGGTTTCTCTGTATAGCCCTGGCTGTCCTGGAACTCACTCTGTAGACCAGGCTGGCCTCGAACTCAGAAATGCGCCTGCCTCTGCCTCCCAAGTGCTGGGATTAAAGGGGTGCACCACTACCGCCCAGCTGTCTGCTTGGCTTTCAGGATCCCACATTCTCTCCTTTGTCACTTGCTGCACCTTCTCTGCTCTATCTACTGCCCTCTCCAACTCTTCTCTCTAAGCCCAGTGGCCGAATCTCTCCTAACTGTCTCCCTGCTGTCCATTTTCATGGTCATAGTGTCCCCGTGCTCACAACAGACACATTTGTTGTCTACCTCAGACTTAGCCCTAGGTTCTCATCCTGTACTTCCATCCTAGGTAAAACACTTCTGGGCTAATAATCATCTCAGACTTAATCCAGGTTCACCCTATCTCTAAGGAGGCAGAGGCAAGTCGATCTCTGGAGTTGGAGGCTGTCTTGCTCAGGGATTTCATGCCAGCCAAGACTGCATAGTGAAACCCTGTCTCAAAAGTCGAAGCTAACATCCAGTGGTGCTTTTGAGCCCCGAGCTTCTGCTGCCACATCTCCCACTATTGGGAATCGAGGAGAAAGAATTTCTTTTTACTTGTTTGTAAAGATTTGTAAAGAGCCTTTGAAATAAATGCGATTATTTTTGTTTGTTTTAAATTCCACTTAATGTTTCTTGAAGGCACAGTAAAAAGTTTTCCTATAGGGAGATTTTAAAGTTTTATCTATTAAGAAAAGTTAAAAGGTACTGTAAGTGAAATGTGGAATTGGCCAGGCTTTCCCTGCATCTGTGATTTAGAACAGAAAGTCTTTTTTTATTTATTTATCTATTTATTTTTTTCCCGAGACAGGGTTCTCTGTATAGCCCTGGCTGTCCTGGAACTCACTCTGTAGACCAGGCTGGCCTCAAACTCAGAAATCCGCCTGCCTCTGCCTCCCAAGTGCTGGGATTAAAGGCGTGCGCCACTACCGCCTGGCTAGAACAGAAAGTCTTACTAAATCTGTTTTGATCCTGCTCTCCTGTCCTGGACACTAGATGGTCGCCATCAGGTGTACCCTGAGTGCTTTCTCCTTCTTTCTTGTCCCCTCTCCTTGATGAGATGCATCAATGGCAGCTTGTTATACACACCAGAAAACCTGGTGTGCTGTGATTCATAAATATAGAAATGTTTTATTGTAGTAATTGTCATTTGAGCTAGCCAAAATTTATTATGCCCAAAACAAAGTTTTCCCGTTTTAGAAACACTGGACTAGCACAGTTTTTTTTTTTTTAAAAGGACTGACAAGAGGCTCAAGTTTCCATTCAGTCATATAGGATGATTCCTGAACTCTGTGGCATCTATATTTTAGGTAGGTTTAATTTAAAACCATTTTGAATCTTAGAAATATTTTTAGTATTATTAGACATTTTTTGTCTCAATAAAACATAGGATTTATCATTTGTTTGAGTGTTACAGCTTTAGTTTACACCTAAGGCCCTTCCTGTTAGGTACTGTTTCACTGGTGGATAAGAGTGTGTTAAAAAGATAAGCTGCCTGTTAGTGTATCCATACACAGTTACACCACATGCGCATGATGTGTGCAGTGGAGGACAACTTTGTGAGGTCAGTTCTCTCTTCTTTTACTTGGGTTGAACTCGCCATAGAAGACTTGCCCAGTAAGCGCTCTACCCACTGAGCCATCCTGTCAGCTCTTCTCACATTTTATATCAGTGTATAAATAAGACTAGATTCCATCCAACTAGTTAATTACATCCAACTACTAGAATATATAGTTTACAAGTAACTAGCAAAATTTGCTGGCTTCTTCAGCATTCTAAAAGAGTTTAGGGTGGATTACACTTAATATCACACTCCGTCACTGACTTTTTGTTTTCATATTTTATTAGTATGTTTTGAGGATTTCATACCTGTACACAGTGTATTTCATATTCACTCCTCATTTCTTCCCCAACTCCTTCCAGATCCTCTATCTCCTTACCCTGCCAACTTGGTATCTCTGTACCCCCATTTTTAAAATGCTGCTCATTTACCCATGGTACACTACTATGTGATTGGCTTATCGGGTAGTCACACCTGTAACTTCCTTCCCTAGAAACTGCTGTAACCCATTAGTTAGGGGCAGGGGCTTTGAGCGCCTTCCACCTCCACGCTGCAGTGTAGATTGGTTGATAATGCGCAGGTCTTATGCCCTCAGCCACAGCAGCTGTGAGTTTGAGTGCTGTGGTCCTGTCTTGTCGGAAGGCATTGTTTTATTGTCCTCCCTGACTTTTGACTCTTTCAGTCTTTCTGCCCCTTTTCTGTGATAGTCCCTGATGCTTCAGGAGGGGAGAGGATATAGATGTTTGGGTCTCAGAGCCTCATTGATACTTATTCTCTATACTGGGCTCAGTTATGTGTGTCTGTTAACCTGTGCACTGCACAGAGAAACTTGTGATGAGGTTTGAGAGCCACACTTCTGTGAAGGCGACGTAAGAATATCAAGGGCTTGGATGTTGTGTGCATTTAGCCGTAGCCAGGTGGTGTGGTGCACACCTTCAGTCCCAGCACTTGGGAGGCAAAGGCAAGTGATTACTGAGTTTGAGGCAAACCTGGTCTACAGAGTAAGTTCCAGGATAGGCTACACAGAGAAACCCTGAATCAATGAACAAAACAGTCCTGCAGACTCCCTGATCATGGGTTCTTGGGCAGATTTATCGGATCAGGCATGCAGTTGGACCTTAAATCCGGTCAGGAAGCAGCTGGCCATCCCCACCACACTTATTCCGCTAGTGCACTCATGGATGAAACTATAGTCTTTGGTAATTTTGTTAGAAGAAAGAATATATCCAGGTAATATGTAAATGCAGTTTTAGTTCTATTCATATAAATAGATTTGTAGTCATCAAGTATGTTTTATGTCCTAAAGAGTATAAGTAAAACAAAGTAAAAAGTTACATGCTAAAATGTTAAAAGTCAGGACTGGAGAGATGAGTGAGCAGTTAAGAACACTCACTGGCTGCTCTTGCAGAGGTCCTGAGTTCAATTCCCAGTGCCCATGTGGTGATCCACAACTGTATGTCACTCCGGTTTTAGTGGATCCAGTACCTTCCTCTGGTCTCCATGGGCATTGGCACAGTGCATAGACATACACGCAGACAAGGCACCCATAACATAAGAAACGTTAAAGTGAGCTCATCTCTACACACTTACTCATTGTGTGATCATTACGGTTGTTGATTAAAGAATAGTTTATAGGCAAGCATGATGGTGCATACTCCTTAGCACCTGTAAAGGAGATGGATCAGAAGTCCAAGGTTATCCTCAACACATAGCAAATTCAAGGCCAGCCTGAGCTGTATGAAATTCTGTCTCCCAGCCTCCCCTCCCCCCCCAGAAAAAAGAAAGAAAAGAAAAAAATTGAAATCTTTATTTTCAGTGTTTGCTTACTTTCTTTGCATATCTTATATATTGAGATGCATCAAGATTAATGGTAATTTAGAGCATCTGGGTGAACCTTGCTTTTGTGTGTGTGTGTGTGTCTGTGTCTTGTGTGTCCCTTTTGGGTTTAAATGTGATTTTTTTTTTTTTTCTTTTTTGGAAATGGAACAGTCAGTAGTAGTTATTGAAAATTATAAATTTGGGTTCCTTTAATTGTAGATATGTAGTTCAAGTGTATGTAAAGTATGTCATTTAAAATAATATATCAATTCTAAAATAATACTTGTTATGCTAGGTCTAGGCAGGGGACAGCAAGCAACTTAGGCAAAATAAAGCTCTGCCATTCTGTTGATAGTGTGACTCGTCTCTGCCACTTGGACTAGCCAAGGAATAGCGTCTGCCCTGTGTAGCCCTCTACTTCGTGTTGTACAGCCACCTTCACTTGAGGTGGACTAGTTCTAGACCTAACCCAACCCTCAGATCACCTTAGGACTGGTGACCGTCATGGCTAGGACTGGTCTTCTTTCCTGTGGCGCTTCTTGATAGTTATTATTCTGCTCCTGGTGTATTAGAAACTAGCTGGGGACATTTCAGATCTTCCTTTGCCTCTTTGACAGGAAACAGAAAGATAGAATTCTCATCAGTCAGTGGTGGTGATTCCTTCTCTCCCCATAGTAGAGCCTGACTGTTCTCTTTCTTCATCAGGAGGTGAGAACGGTGCCCACATAGTGCTCTCAGCCCAGGGGTGGTGACACAAGCAGGATTAGCTTGCTTGGTTTTTCCTGTACTTCTCTTTCTTTCACTATTTAGCTGCTTTATAAAAAGTTATTCTCTGGCTAGAGGGCTAGGGCAGCCCAGGGGTTCCGGTATCTGCTCTTACAGAGGACCAGAGTTCAGTTTCCAGCACGTGTATCACTTGGCTCTGAATGCCCATGTGCCAGTTTCAGGGGATCTGATGCGTCTTTGGAACTTTGCAGGCAGCTACACTCACTTGCATGTATCCTCCCCAATATATGCATAATTGAAAGTAACAGACATGAAGTTTTTTTTTAAAAAAAAGTTATTCTCAAGCCAGTGATTAAGCCCTTTAAGATGAACAGTTCATATTTGCTGAGACATTTGAGAAGGTACCCTAGGGGATTGTGGTACCCATATACAGGAGAACAGGAAGACGGCACTTTGTAGGGGATGTGAAGTTCAACCTTAGCAGGCATCAGAAACCAGTTTAGTGGTTCCCTTAGGAATGAATGCAGCTGAGGTTTGAAGTGAGGAACTAAGGCAGTTCTTCCTCATTTCCTCTGCCACGCTCATGGTTTCCTTTGCATTCCCTTACGTTTTGTTCTGTGCACAGGGAAGCTGTGGCTGTTGATGAAAGAATTCAGTAACATCAAACTTCATTGACTTGTATTTATTAAGCCAGGATGCTGTTGTATTTCTTGAACCTCTGGAGAAACCTTAAAAATCCATTGGGATTTAAGGTGTAATATGCACACCACTTACTTAATTACTGCCCTGAGCTTAGCTAGAGTTCACTGTCACAAATAGAGGGCCTGAAGGAAGCTTCTGCACTTCCCCACAGGCTCTCGGCTTTTCTATTCCTGTCCTTGGTCTGGCAAACAAAACCACAAATCTGTTCCAAAAGCTTCTGTGAAAGCAGTTTAGAAAATTGGGACATAGCTCCAATAAACACTCCAGAGTCTGGTGTTTCCATTCCGTTTAGCCACTCAATCCACACTGTTCAAAAAGGGGCATTTGGGGGGCTGGAGAGAAGGCTCAGTGGTTAAGAGCTCTGGCTGCTCTTCCAGAGGTCCTGAGTTTAGTTCCCAGCAACCACATGGTGGCTCACAACCATTTATAATGTAATCTGATGCCCTCTTCTGGCATGCAGGTGTACATGCAGACAGAGCATTCATATACATAAAAGAAATAAATCTTAAAAATAAAAAGGAAATTTTTTTCTTGAAAGCTTTGTCCTTGCCTTCTTAAGAACTTTTAGTTTGTTGTGGATTTTTAAAATTCAGATTTTGGGCTAGAGAGACACTCAGCAGTTAAGAGCATTTGCTGCTCTTGCAGAGGATCTGGGTTTGTTTCTCAGCCCCGTGTCAAGCAGCTCACAGCTGCCTGTAACTATAGTTATAGAGGATCTAGTGCCCTCTTCTGGCCCCCACAGGCTCCTGTATACACGTGAAGCAACATGGGTGCACAGGCACACACTAAATACAAGCATGCATTGCTCACTGTCTAGAGCCTCTGATGTCTGTAGTGCAGACCATGGCCAGATACTAGGATTCTGGGATAACTATTATAAACTGAAATAGTTGCAGTATAAGCTAGGTACTATGTTTATTTCATTGATACAAAGCAGCAGAATTCCATTGCTTTCAATACATTTAAAATATATGAAGACTGGAGAGGTGGTTCAGAGGTTAAGAGCACCTGTTGCTTTTACTGAGGATCTGGGTTTAGTTGGTTCCCAGCACCCACCTGACCTGGTGCTTCACAGCCACCCTTTCACTCCAGTTCCAAGGGATTGAGCCCTTGTCTGATCTCCACCAGCACCAGGCACACACAGTGTGTATACACACAGAACAGCAGAACACTGATACACATAAAGTAAATCTTTAAAAAACATATTTGAGGAGTCCAGCATGCATCTTTGACAACGTGACACTCTTAAACAGGCGTCCCTTGTACATGTTTATAATGAATTTGAGAAGTTAGAAATTTATTGATTCCCTGGTGTCCCCACAATTCAGTTATTATTTGGAGTATTTATCAGACTGGTGCTGTGTTTCTGGATACTGTCTTAAGTATTCTCTGTAAGACAATAAATAAGCCATCATAGCTCCTGCTCTCCTGAAGCTTAGCCACCGACGCCTCCACCTCCTCCGCTGCTATAGAGAAGCATAGAGGCATAAGCAAATACAAACAACTCACTAGTGACTCCGCAGAAGAGAATTAGAACAGAGTAACGGAGTGACAGAGTGGCTTCGTGGGGAATGGTGTCTTGGTGATCAGAAGGATTTAGAGGAATCAGTATTCTATGCAGAAGGAGTAATTCTAATGTAGAATCATGTGGTAACAATAGGAAATATTCTATCAGATTCATTTGAGGTGTACATGATTGCATTTGATATGTGTTTTATGTGTTTGTGTATAGAGTGAGTTAACGAAGTTGTTGAGTGACTTGAATTAAAAAACAAACAAAAAAACAAAACTCAAAATCATAAAACTGCCAAGCCATGTTTGTTAGGATTGAGGAGAGAGGGAAGGAGTCTAGGAATAAGGACAAATTTGGAGATCAGAGAGGTATATAGACAAGAGCTTAATTTAGTGGCATGTTTTTGACATGTAAAAAGATATTTTATGTGTATGAGTGATTTTTATTTGCTTTTATAATTTTTTATTTTTTTGAGATCATAATCTCTCCCCTTTGCTCCCTCCAGCCCCTTCATTGTCTGTGTTCCTCACTCAGTCTGAGGACTTAGATTTTAGCAGTATGGGAGGTAGCCATTGAGGATTTTTAAACAGATGCGACAGCAGTTGAGACACAGAGATGAAGTTGAGGAGGTGAATGGCTAGCAGACAAGTTTGGAGCCTTGTGATAGCTCCAGATAGGCTGATACTGACGAGAATTAAAGTGCTCATGGTGGAGACAGAGATGAGAGGACGTGGTAAGTGTTGGAGTAACAGGGTGGAAGATGCCTTTGCAGGCAGGGTGGTGTGCACAAGGCCCTAGATTGATCCTGGGTGCTACAGAACAAGCAAAATAACACTGACTCGTAAAAGTTAATGAGGGAAACACCATGGACTGAGAAGAGTGAGACCTGATGCCTGGGGGTGCCAGAGGTACAGAGCCATCAGAGGCGACCGAGAGAGGAACGGCAGCAAGAGAGAGGGAGGAACTGGTTTGCAGTGTCCGAGTCCAGAAACTGAAATTTTCAAGAAAATCGTTGAGCACTGCTGAGAAGACTTTAAGAACAACGGTGGCATTGGCATGATCTTGACAAGAGCAGTCTTAGGAAACTAGAAGTGAGTGGATTAAGCAGAGAGATAGCAGAGAAAGGATTGTATCCATGCTTGGATAGAACAGGTAATTACACTTTCTAAGGCAGTAGATAACAAACATGCTTTGTTTCTAAGGTACATCTGTAGAAATGCTGCTAGCTGGTTTATTTGTGTATACTTGACACCTGTAGACCCAGATTTGTGGGCTTGTGATCAGTCACAGTCACAATGAGAAAAGACTTTGTACTTTACAGAGGTTGTAATTTAATATAAATTTGCGCTGTGATCTCAATGCTTATAGGCATTACAAGTTGGTTCCTCCACCAAAAGTACAGCACTGAAGCTTAATCCCCTACAGAGTAGTTATTAAGTGAGGTCTCCGGCAGGGCCTAAGTATGGGGGCAGTGCCCTTATAAATGAGTTTAAATAGCCTTATTCTGGAGTTTGTAAGGTAGCTCCTTCATCCAGGTGAGCATACACTGAGAAGGCATGATCTCTGAGACATTGTGAACCCTCACCAGACACAGGACCTACTGACCCTGGTCTCACACTTCCCAGCCTCTGCACCTGTAAGGAACACGTTTCTGCTGTTCACAAATCACCAGTCTAGTGCATCGGTTTTAGGAGCTCGGTCTTAAAATACTGTCTTGTACCCTTTCACTGCTTTTGAAAATACTTTTTTCACAATACTGTGTGTGCATGCATGCACACGTGCCTGTCTGTTCATAAGGGCTGGAAGAGGACATCAGATGTCCTTCTCCCCTCTTATTTCCTTCAGACAGGGTTTCTCACTGAACCCAGAGCTAGCCTGATGACTGGCAAGACCCACCAGTTCCCCTGTCTGCCCTCCTACAGTGCTGTTGTTAAAAGTGCATATGGCCATTTCTAACTTTTTAAAAAGATTTGATTTTATGTGTGTTTTGCCTGAATGTGTTTGTGTTCCATGTGCGTGAATTTCCCACAGAGGCCAATAGGGGGCGTCAGATTCTCTGAAACTAGAGGTGCAGCTGCTTGTGAGCTATCATGAGGGTCCTGCGAACCAAACCTGGGTCCTCTGCAAGAGCAGGCAGTGTTCTGGACCCTAAACTTCCCCAGCTTTTTTTTTTTTTTTTGTCCGATACAGGATTTCTCTGTATAGCCCAGGCTGTCCTGGAACTCACTCTGTAGACCAGGCTGGCCTGGAACTCAGAAATCCGCCTGCCTCTGCCTCCCAAGTGCTGGGATTAAAGGTGTGCGCCACCACTGCCTGGCTTTTTTTTTTTTTTTTTTTTTTTTAATAGAGTAAATGTAGATACTGGAATCTAAGCTAGGGTCCTCATGATTGCACAGAAGTGCTTTTACCCATCTCCTGTCCATGAACACTTTATAGCCTCTCCGCTTTTCTCTCTCCAACCTGTAGCTATGCTGTAATGATTTATATGCCCTTACTCAAGAGTTTCTGGTTTGTCTATAGTCTTTCTTAACTCTGTAGTACCTGTTGTATCAAACAGACCGTCCAGAGATTTGCATATCTGTCTTTTCTTACTTTACCTGAACAGCATCAACTTCCTGTTTGTGCTTCAGGCTCATAATTTCAGAAATCTTTTTTTACTTCCCAACATCATTTTCCCCCAGTATGGAATGTGTGTTTGTCTGGAACTGCTGGACTTGGAGGATTCTTCCCCCCTCTCCTGGACACAGGTAGCTGGCCATCATGATTTGTTTAGTTGTACCTTAGTTTCTATCTAAACTCCTGACTGCAGCATGCCCTACAGTCAGAATCAGTTCACCTTCAGATCCTTAGATGTACAGTTCCAAATAATACAAAGTACTCATGGGGGCTAGAGAACTAGATGGCTTGCTCGGTGGCTTGCTGCTTTTGCAGAGGTTCTGGGTTCAATTCCCAGTACCCACGTGTAGGTTGCAACCATCTGTAACTCTAAGAGATTTTATACCTTCAGGCTTCCATGAGCACCAAGCACACACATGTTGTACAGACAGACAGACAGGCAGGCAGGCGGGCAGAACACTCATATACATAAAAAATGGATCCTCAAAAAAGTACTAGTTATATTGATAAAGGTTTTGGACATAACAGTTACTGCCAGATTTCTCCTTAAGTGTATGGTACACAACTAAGTCTGTAAGCCAGTAATTGTGATTCAGGCTATTGACTAGTGTTCAAGGTAAAAAGCTAAGTTATATTTACACAGTGTCATTTTGAAGAAAAAGTTAGCTAACTGGTCAATTATTGAGTCTCTTTGACAAGAGAAAAGCTAATCCATAGCAAAATTCGGATTTATAGTTTCTTGTTTGTTTTGTTTTCCAAGACAGGTGTCTCTGTGTATCCTTAGCTGTCCTAGAACTCAGGGATCCACCTGTCTTTGCCTCCTGAGTGCTGGAATTAAAGGTGTGCACCACTAAAGGGAGGGAGGGAGGCCCTGCCTGCCTGCCTTAGGCTGTGAGCTTACTTCAGTTACAGTAGGAGAAGCCAAAGCTGAGGATGTATACACCCAGCGTATGAGCGCGTAAGAGGAGAGGTTGTTGGAGAGACATGAAGGCCATATTTTCTTTTAAGAAGATTTCCTATATGTTTCACACAAAATTTCTACTGTGCTTTCTTGGCATTGTCAAATTTTAATTGCCTTGCTACATGTGACTACAGGCAAATTTGGGAAATAAGTTATTTTAAATATCACTTGAACTCAATCTAAGATTCTATACCAAGATTTGCCAAGTAACTGGTGGGCTTACCAACTCAGCTACCACCCAGGCAGAGACCCAGGGCTTTAAGTTGGCCCACCCCAACATCTGCCCCATTTATGAACTGCTCGAGAACATGAAGGAGACAGTCCCGTAGATCCAAAGCTGCAGGGAGGGAGTCCATGACACGGGGCAACAACAGGGTAATTGAGAGGAGTCCCGGTGAGGATCCAGTATTGACGGTGTAGCGAAGCCAGAGGCCAGGAACCAGACCAGTGACTCACTGCAGTGAGCATCTGCAAGTAAAGATGTGTGGACAAGAGGGTGTTCTGTGGACACCTGTGACACACTTTCTCTGTCTCTGTCTCCATCTCTCTTTTGCAGGGGAGGTGGCGAGACTGGAGGGCAAATCCGAAGGGACAGATCTGAGGGGTGGCGAGTTGAGTGGGTTTGGGGAATACAGTGGAATTCGCCAAGAATCAAAAAGGTAAAAAATCAGGGAGAGAATACAGGTGGAAAGGAAGCTTGCATCCCTGTCATATTGGAGTTTTGTTTTCTTTTGTTGCTGTCTTTCCTTTGCTAAGCCAGAGAGGTTACAGTGCAGTGAGACAGTGGGCGTCCAGGAATGCTGTGTGGGTGGCTGCCTGCTAAGTAGCCTTGGTGGAAGTTGATCTGTTGCCTTGTAGGAATCTCACCTCCTTTTCATAGTTACTATAAAGTGTGAGACAGATGTGCTCATTGTCAAGGTCAGTGATTATACAGTTCAAAAAATTGTTTATTTTGAAATACAGTTCATTTGAACGCAGAATGGTTTGAACGTCATTTGTTTTAAGTAATTGAAAATTGATTTTAAATGCCACTAAATTCAGTGGCATAAATTCTTTGTATGCCACTAAAGAAAAGTAGGCCACCGATTTTAAAATGTACTTCAATGTCAAAGTTGCTAAAATGCGAAGAAAGTATATCTTTGTTAATGCTGTTTCTTCTGTGATTGGCTTTTGACTCCCATTTCTAGCCAGTTGAAGGGATAATTTTACATGACATTGAGAACTATATGGCTAAATGCAAACAAACTAAGCAAAAATAACATACTAAACTAATACTATCACTCTTGTTAGCACCAGATATGTTTCCAATTAGTCTTTTCTTATGAGGCTAAAGTAACAGATTTCATTAAATCATCACAACCTGTACCGGTCATCTGTTGCTACTGCTGCAGACCCTTGTCATTGTCCCACCCTGATGCCTAAGTCAGATCAACAGTAAGAGCTTCACTATCTCTCACTGAAATGTTTGCTGGGTGAAGTGTAGATTGACTTGTGATTTTTAAAAACTAAGTGGATCACATATTCCCTTTACCTGGATTCACCCAATGATAACACTTTATAAAGCTTTACCGTAAGGCGTCCTGTAACTACAGGGGAGGTGATAAGTATACATCATCACGTGTCGGCCTCAGGAAAGGAGGATATTGGTGTTGAGACAATCCAGTGGTGTATGAGAGCAGTGTGTACACTCCCTCATGTCTACATTGTCTGCACCCTTATGTCCCCAGACTGGTGAGATCAACCTTTTCAACTTTAAACCCTTTCCAGAACTCCTCAAACCCGCCGACTCCCATTGTTGACTTGGGCCTCTACTCTCACTCTGGTTCCCAACCACTGGTGACCAATAATGCTCCTGCCATTTCTAAAGTTTTGTCCTTTAAAAACCTTGTGCACACTAGTGGTTTTGTAGATGGCTCACTTGGGGTGAATTGTCTTTGTTCTCTGATATTTATTGAACTCTCCTGGCCTTAGAGATTGTAATAGGAGCCTTGAAATTGACTTTTGTCAGGATGGCCTCTCAGTGTCTTTTTCAGTAGGTCCCTTTTTTTGTTATCTCTTCTTCTGTCAGAAGAGCCTGAATGTCCTAACCTGTCTGCCCAGGGCTCCAAGGAAACTGCAGTGGCAGCTGCCTAGGCCCTGAAGTAATATAACCACAAGGAGCTAGCTTTTGGATGGAGCAAAGCAAAGAAGCCCAGGTTCCAAGGGGAAAGAAAATAAGAGTCTGCTTCTTAATTGAGAACCTTGGGAGCCCAGGTGTGTGGGAGAGTAGATTGTTGTTAGTGATGTACTTTGGAGACAGTCTAGTATATGTACTGTGTATAGAATGGTAGAAATGTCTGTCTGTATCTGTGATGAATGTTTTCTTCATTTTTGAAATGTGAATTAGTTTGAAATCCCATAAAAAGTAAGAACTAGAAAGTGATTACATAGCTGGCTTCTGCAAATGACAGCTGCACATAAAGCACTTCTGTTGCAAGGCAGGTTGCCAGAGTCAGATCAAGTATGTTGAGGATTCCCAAGGTATCTGTAGTATTTGTGGAACAAGCCGCCTCAGGTGATAGGCTGTGAGGATCATTCACCTCTCGTTGTCCCAGCTGCTCTGCGCCCTTCAAATAGAGGAGGCTTGTGGACATAGTTTTGGTGTCTGTGGTGCTAATATATTGGGAGACTACACAAATTGTATTGTGTTTCAGGTAAGACATGTAAAGATACTGTATTCTAGGATATTTTTAGCGTTTCAAAACAGATCTTTTAAGAGGTAAAAGAAGGAAAGAGACTTAGGCAAGAAATTGAAACTAGGAGAGCATTTTCTTAAGTGTTTTTTTTGTTTTGTTTTTGTTTTGGTTTTGGTTTTTCCAGACAGGGTTTCTCTGTGTAGCCCTGGCTGTCCTGGAACACACTCTGTAGACCAGGCTGGCCTCGAACTCAGAAATCCGCCTGCCTCTGCCTCCCAAGTGCTGGGATTAAAGGCGTGCGCCACCACTGCCCCGGTAAGATATTTTTTAAATGAAATGTTAAACTTACTTTTGCTATGAAACTGACAGTAGCCTGAGGTTTAGAGCTTGACCTTCTTCAGTGTGAGTCTGTGTGTGTGTGTGTGTGTGTGTGTGTGTGTGTGTGTGTGTGTGTGTGACTCTGTCTCTGTGGATGAGAGAGACTGTCTCTCCGAGTGTGTCTCTTTGTTTGTGTGTGTGTGTGTATGACTGTCTCTGTGTGTGAGAGAGACTGTCTCTCCGAGTGTTCTCTTGTGTGTTGTGTGTGTGTGTGTGTGTGTGTGTGTGTGTGTGTGTGACTGTCTCTGTGTGTGAGAGAGACTGTCTCTCTGAGTGTGTCTCTTTGTGTGTGTGTGTGTGTGACTGTCTCTGTGTGTGAGAGAGACTGTCTCTCCGAGTGTGTCTCTTTGTGTGACTGTTTCTGTTTGTATGTGTCTGTGTGGGATGGGGGGCTGAAACAGGTTCTCATGTGTTACAGTTGGGTTCAAAGTGGCTTTGAACTTGTGAACTTTCTGCCTGTCTCCCACATGCTGCTGGAATTGCAGGTGTCCCTACCTTGCCCGATTTAGGTAGTGCAAGCTGTGGAACGCAGAGCTCTGTGTGTGCTATGCAAGTCCTCTACCAGCTGAGCTACAGCCTTAACCATCCCTGGAAGATTCCCATTATTTATCATATTGTGTATGTGTGTGATGTATGTATATAAATGCGGACATGTGAGGTCAGAAGACAGCTTGTAAGAGATTCTCTCCTTCTGCCAGGTGAGTAAAGGAGTTCACACTTAGATCAGTTGGGCTTGACAGCAGAAGCCTTGACTCACTGAGCCATTTGATGGCCATGGTACTGTTTGTTTGTTTTTATAACCAGAGTTTAAAATACTGTCTTAGTTGACTATGAGCTTCTCCCTCCACCCCCACACCCTTTTTTTTTTTTAAAGACAGGGTTTCTCTGTGTAGCCCTGGCTGTCCTGGAACTCACTCTGTAGACCAGGCTGGCCTCGAACTCAAAGATCCACCTGCCTCTGCCTCCCAAGTGCTTATATTAAAGGTGTGTTTTAATGTTCATTTTATTAGTTAGATACAAGTGATGGTTCAGCGTCTCCATGTACTCATTTGCCCTTGCATTCTCTTCTCCAGGAAGAGCATGTTCACAACTTTTGCTTATTCTTTAAGTGACATTGTTGGTTTTATATAGAAATGGAAGAGTCATACACTCTGCTCACCAGTGTTTATCTGATGGAGACATTGTAGCATTTTATCCTGGGCTGGCTTTCCATTTCTTCTTTCTTGTGGTCTTGAGAACTAACTAGGGACTTCACCTATGCCAGCCCAGAGCCCTACAGCCAAGCTCAATTTCCTACCCTAGAAGGTGCAGTTTGGTCATGATGCTTACTGGTCCCAGCTAAGGTTGGGGAGATAGATACCCAGTGTTGAGTTGGAAGTTGTGGCTGGTTAGAGCACAACCTCTGGATCTGGAGCTGGTGGAGCTAAACTGTTGGACACCATGCTGGTTTTTCCCATGTTTCTGGCCTCCACCTGAGCGTCAGCTCTGGGGTTTGTAGTAAAAGTTCCTCCTTGCCGGGCAGTGGTGGCGCACGCCTTTGATCCCAGCACTTGGGAGGCAGAGGCAGAGGCAGGTGGATTTCTGAGTTCGAGGCCAGCCTGGTCTACAGAGTGAGTTCCAGGATAGCCAGGGCTACACAGAGAAACCCTGTCTCGAAAACCCAAAAAAAAAGTTCCTCCTAGATGGACACACAGAGATAAGGTGAGCAAACTCCAGCACACAGGAAGAGCCTTACATAGTGTTTGCTGTTACTGTTGTCCTGGCAGCAGTTTCATTCTTAGTCTCATGGGTCTTTCAGCTAGGGCTTTGCTTTGGTTGCTTAGATACTTTTTAAAGATTTCCTCTCTTTTAAAATACTTTCTTCATGTTTATTTTATTTGGGAAGCCATATAATATTTGTTTGGGTGTTATGGTATCCCTGTCTTAAAGTTTGGAAACTTTATGTAACTTAAGCCTTTAAAATACTATAATATAAATTCTAACAGAGAATTTGACTCAGTTAGGTTTGCCCTAAGACATTGTCATGTAGACTGGAATCCAGCAGTCTTTTTTAGTTTTGTTTTGTTTTGGAAACAGTGTTTCCTCTGTATAGCCCTGGCTGTCCTGAAACTGGCTTTGTAGTCCAAGCTGACCTCAAACTCACAAAGATCCATCTGATTCTGCCTCCTGAGTGCTGGGGTTAAACGGGTGCGCAGCAGACAGACACTACTGCCGCCACCCTGAGTCTAGATTCTTAATGCTAACCTTGTAACACTGAATAAATTTCACACATCTGTTTGTTTCTTCATTTATAAATTAGGGATAATAAACAGTATATATTTCGTAGGATGGTAAATAATGAAGTTAAAATTCCATATAATGTTACTTGGCAAATACCACTTAAATACTATTCGCTGCTGCTGTTGTGGTTATTTTGTAGTCAGTGCTTGAATCATAAGGTTTTCCTAGCCATAAGATTTAAGGGAAACGTTCTCTTGGAGCAAGGCTTCCCAGAGTATGTATTCTAGAATACAAAATGTATTAGATTCTCTAAGGAAAACAAAGGAAAAAGAGAGTAAGATTTGTAGGCAGTCTATTAAGAGTATCAGAAAGTTCTCTACTTAGAAAAAAGGTCAGTGGCTTGGTGTTTACCAAATATAATTGTCCATCACTGCTGTTCATCCCATGAGCCAGTTAGGGACTGGAAATGGCTCAGTGGGTACAATGCTTGCTGTACAAGAATGGAAGCCTCGGTGGATCTTCCTCCCTCTCTTGCAGCTCTGCTCCCTGCTCTCTCCTCTCCCTCAGTTGTCCTGCTTGACAGCTTTATCGTGCATCAGGAAGGATGGACTACTGGCCAGAAGCAGTTTTACTAATTGGAGTTTATAGCAGATATTAGCTCCTTTAAGAAGATAGGAGATCTGCTTGGCTTTTGATCTGGTGAATGAGAGGTGACCTTAGTAAATGGAAGTGGCTTTACTGAACTTGAGTCTTGGACCTTCCCTTGTTTAGTACTTGTTTGCCTTGGATGAGTAGTTCCCATAGGCTCATCTCTTTGCATGCTTAGTCCTCCGGTGATGAAGTGTTTGGAAGGATTAGGAGGCAAGGCCTTGTTGGTGAAGGTGTGTCATTGGGAATGGGATTGGAGGATTCAGACACTCACGCCATGCCTGCTCTGCCTCCCTCTGCCTGCCTCAGTGGATGAGTGTGTATCATTTTCAACTACTGGTCCAGTTCTGAGTCTGTCTACTTCCTGCTATGATGGTAACCCTCTACAGCTGCAAGCTCCCAATTACATGTTTTCTTCTTTAAAGTTTTCTCTTCACATCAGTAGAAGGATGACTAAAACTGTCCATGTGACATTCCTCTTCAACTTTCTAATTATCAGATACAAAATATACAAGCAATGGAAACATCAGGACTTCACTTATCAGCCCCTTCTACCTGCACAAAGCTAGATTTATCACTAGGAGGGTGAGCCCCATACTGACAAAGCGTCTTGCTGCTGTGAGTCCTTGGGGTGTGTCGTCTTAAGTCTAGATCTTGGGACTTTATGAATGCTTACTAGACTTTGTGTCTAAAGTCAGTGAATGGCACAGGATATTCTTTTAATAAGATTTCATGGGAAAAGGCAACTATGACACTGGTTATAAGAGCAGGTTTTTAAATTTTTCTTAATTTTTATTTTAAAAAATATTGTAATACAATATTGAGGTCAGAGTTTTAACCTGCCATATTAACTCCTGGTCGGTGTATAATTCAGTAGCACGAGTAGGTTCACTGTGTTTGCCGTAGCAGTTTCCCATTGGTCCAACATTACCCATGTCTACAACTTTTTGACATTTGGTCCCCCAAACTGCATACAGCAAACAGTAACTTTCCAGTCTCCTTTGATCCAGCCATCATAACTTCTAGCCTTCCTACTTCTATGAATTTGTCCTATTTTAGGACAAATGTGAATGAAATCAATATTGTTCTTTTTTTTAAGATTTATTTATTTTTTTTATGTATATGAGCACACCACTACTCTCTTCAGACACACACCAGAAGAGGGCATTGGATCCCATTACAGATGGTTGGAGCCACCATGTGGTTGCTGGGAATTGAACTCAGGACCTCTGGAAGAGCAGTCAGTGCTCTTAACCGCTGAGCCATCTCTCCAGCCCCAGTGTTGTTCTTTTGCATGTATTTCAGCATCATGCTTCAAAATTGATGTGCCTTGTAGCATGATCAGAATTTCCTTCCTGCGTCTGACACTCACCTACATATCCATCCATTCACCTAGCAGCGGCCTTGTGGGTGAGTTCCACCAGGAGATACAGAGCATGGTATTAATTATGGAAACTGATGTGTCTGAGTCCCTGCTCTCAGTTCTTTGGGGACATGTGGGTATATTACGTCTTATAAGAGGGTTTGAGACGCTTTGGAGTGAGTGGTTCCAATGTGAAATATCAGTTCTGGTCATCACATGTGAGGTCTGCTCTTGGTTGTCAGCATCTGGAATTAACCAAAAAACTAAGCACCTGGGAAAAACCTGAGGTAGGTGAGTGTGTGTGTGTGTGTGTGTGTGTGTGTGTGTGTGTGTGTGTATTTTCTTTTTTCTGAATTTGCTCATGCTGTGTAGCCATGGCTGTCCTGGAATGTGCTCTGTAGACCAGGCTGGCCTTGAATTCATGTAATCCACCTGCCTCTGCCTCCTGAGTGCTGGGATTAAAGGCATGCATCACCACCGCCCGGCTGGATTTTTGCCTTTTTAATTAAGACATTTGAAATGGGAGGATCCACCTTTAATGTAGGCGACAGCACTTGGGAGCCTCTAGAAATGACATGGAAAAGGGCCTGCTTGCCCCTCTCACTCGGGTGAGTCCATTCCTTCATTGGCACTGGCACCTACTTCTTCAGGATACTGGTGTACACTAAAGGCCAGCTGAGATCTCCAGCCTCATAGACTGAACAACTTACTGGTTTCATTGGTGGACAGCCCTTGGTGGACAAATTGGACCACAGCCTGTAAACCACTCAGTTACAGATTCAGTCTAACAGTTCTGTTCCTCTAGAGAACCCTGACTAATAATAGATTTCTGCAAGTTTTAAAGATTTATTTTGGTCAGGTTCTAAACCAGTCTTACATAGAGGTAAAAAAGCTGCTCTTTCCCCTGTAAGTAAGTCACTTGAGTAGTATATTATGTAAGCCATGCTCATCCAGTTTGCACTGACTTGTCTAAGCTTTTTCTCGCCATAAATGTGGTGTAGTCAGTAGAGGACAGTCTTCAGCACAGGTATCACGGCTGTGATCCTGGATTTATTCTCAGATCATGTTTGTGCAGCTGTAAGACCCAGAGGACCCCAAGGGTCACCACAGGAAAGAAGAGTTAAAACATTGTAACAAGAACCTTCGTTGTAGTTTCTGCTCTGGACTCATTCTTACCTTCCAGAGGCTATTGATAAAGTGTCTGTGTCAGCCAGTTCTAGCTCATCGCTATTGCCTGGGAGACCATGCTTTTCTTCATCTGAATTGGCTCATCAGTCATGGGTATGATTGATGGAAGTAATCTTTCTCTGTGTTAGTCTTGGTAAATGCAGCTGTTAACATGTACTTTGTGTATGTGCTTTCCATCATGAAAGTCATGAAAGATTAATAAAATGCTTTATACTTAGGAAGGGATGATGATATTTTGATACTTGACAATCCACCCCCTTGTTATGGTCTGGCTCTGGGTTGCTGAGGACTTCCAGCTCATGCACAAATACTATCTTTGTGAAAGGAAAAAAACCTAGCCATCTCTCCAGTGGACTGCACCATTCACTAGGACATGATTCTGCTTAGCAGATTACACTCATTGTAAAAATCAATCCGTGGGGAGGAAGGAATAGGTTGTGTTAGTATTCTGTATCTTACTGACTATCTTAGCCTGGTGTCCTTGTTCAGAAAACAAAGAGGACACAGCAGTGTCTGCAGACTTTTTCTGTAAATGTTCAAATAGTAAATATTCGCGGCTTTGTGAGCCATATGGTGTCTGTCAAATGCTCAGCTGTCAGAGTGCTGAAGTGGCAGCCTAGACAGTACATGAAGGAATGGACTTGTCTGTGTGTTGGATGTCACTTGCTGATTTCCTGAACTGTGGTAGCCCTCCCATAGCTCTGTGCCTCTCCACCACACTGCACTGTGCTGGTTTGTACCCTGTGCCTTACACAATTGTCCTTCCTAAGTACTCTTACCTTTGTCCTCTTAAACACATGATACTTTGTTCAGTTTTTCTTGACATGATACTGGTTCTTTCAAGCTAAAATACAATCACACTTTGTGTATTTGTTCTGAGAAATGTGTCACTGAAAGTGTTGTAGTTGTGCAGACATCATAGGTTGTACTTGGACTAACTCAGGCTATCTGATTGTTGACCAAAATGTCATTGAGTGGCATATCATATTGGTGTTTTTCCTATATAGTGGGGGAAAGGTAGAAAATGATTATTATGAGCATTATGGTGTTAGACAAATTGTTTAAGTCAAAATGCTCAGGCTAGCTGGGCCACCAAACCTTTAATCCGCACTCAGGAAGTAGGTGATTTCTGAGTTCAAGACCAGCCTACTCTACAAATAAGTTCCAAGACAGCCAGAGCTACGCAAAAACAAAACAATAAGAAAAACAAAATGCTTGAGCCAAAAGATGGCTCAACAGATAAAGGTGCTTGCTGTCATGTCCGACAACTTCTTTTTAATCATTAAAAATTTAAAAGATGTATTGATGTGTATGAATATTTTGCTCACTTGTATGTCTATGTTCCATAAAGGTGCCTAGTGCCTTTGTGGGCAGAAGATGTTGGGGCCTCTAGAACTGGAGTTACAGATAATGGTTAACTGCTATGTGCATGATGGGAATTCGGACGTAGGTTCTAATGAATTCTATCTCCAGGATATATGTAGTGGAAGAAAACCAATTCCTGCAAGTTGTTCTCTGACCTTCTTACCAGGGTGTGGTAAATGGACTCCCACACATATGCAATGCATATGTGTGCACGCGCTCGCGCGCGCGCGCACACACACACTGAACAAATACACTAAAATATGTAAAGTATTGGGCTGCAGAGATGGCTCAGCACTTAAGAGCGCTGACTGCTCTTCCAGAGGTTCTGAGTTCAAGTCCCAGCAACCACCTGGTGGCTCACAACTATCTATAATTGGGATCCATGGCCTCTTCTGGTGTGTCTGAAGACAGCTACAGTGAACTCACAAATAACAAATAAATAAATCTTTTTTAAAAAATGTAAAGTATAAATGGCCTGTATTGTTTGGTGTAACTTGTCCATTTATTTGTATATGAATTGGTGTTTCCCTGCATGTCTGTCTGTGCGAGAGTGCCAGATTGATTGGAACTAGAGTTACAGACAGTTGTGGGCTGCCATGTGGGTACTGGGAATTGAACCACAGTCCTCTGGAAGAATAGCCAGTGCTCTTAACCACTGAGCCAACTCTCCAGCCTGCACCCCCACCCCCATCAATTCTTAAAGGGGAAAACCCCCGCTGTGGTCCCAGGAACTCTTTAGCACCTGAAACCCCCGCTGTGGTCAGTGAGCCCAGTAGCTCCTCTCTGCGCTGCTGACCACAGTGCTGTTCAGCAGCTGTGCAGCTTTTGTTTTGTTTTTAAGGGCAATTTCACCCTAGAATGTTCTTGATGAAGCAGTAGAGACTCATTAATTGTCTCAGTCCTTGCACACATGTTTTAATGTTCCCACAAGTACCTGTGTATATGACAGTGTCATTTGCTTGTCTCAAAAGAGCCCCCATGCAGCTGTGTGAGACACTGGCTGGGGCTGACATTACCTGTTTTTCTCTTGGGGAGGATGCTATTTTCACCTGTGTGAAATGTGGCAGACAGACTACAGTAAGGAAGACATAAGTACTGTCAGTTCTTCAAAGCAAAATAAGCCTTGCTAATGGTAAAATTTGAGCTTTCAAATAAAATTAGAGATTTGGGGAATTCTCATTTGCCATGAGCTTTAGGAATGATAGTTAACAGATAGCAGTCTTCAAATGTTGGAAGACCTGTATGAATGCAGTGCATCAGCCGTTTACAGGTTGCTTGCCTCCTGTTACAAAACCTAATTGATCGGATAACAAGAGTCACCTCAGATGTATACAAGTCACTTTGGCTCAGAGTGTATATTTATCCAGCTGGCGAGTCATTATCTGCTCACTTTGAATAGTTAACTCTGTCCTAAGTGTACGTGGCCATACTTAATCCCAGCAGAGGCTGAGGCAGGACGATATTCATGATTCGAGGCTAGCTGGAGTAGAGTAGTTGCAGGACCCAGACTCACAAAATTCAAAACAAAACAAAAAAAAACAAAAAACAAACAATAAACATTACCCCATGAACACTAGAGAAAGCCATCCCTCAGTTATATGGAAAGAAAGGCTTTAAACACCTCTCCCGCAGCTGCATGCCTGAGGTATGGCTGGGTCTCCCCATAGAGTTCAAGCCAGGCAATATGTGCCAATAGGTGAAGTGTGGAAGCCCATAGAGCATCCAGCTGTGCTCTGAGGCAGTCAGAAGGTGTTTACAGAGATGTAAAAGAAGGCTTTTCTCCAATTTGGGTTGTTTACCCTTAAGGTGTTAGCATACAGTAATTTCATTGTAAGTAAATTAATGAATATTTTAAGCTTCTCATGTTCTTGTTTGTTTGCTGTTTTGTTTTGTTTTGATGATATCATGTAGTCTCTGCTGGTCCTGAGCTTCTGTCTCCACCTTCTAAGTGCTCTGATTACAGGTTAGATAATCAAGTTACTATATTTCTAATACAGTAAATATCATAAACTACAGCTCACACTAATAAAAGCCTAACTTAGGAGTCCTCCGGTTTAGGAGTATAAATGGTCACACAACCAAGAAGTGTGAGACAGGCCGGCCAAAGACAGCATATCTGCAGAGCTGGACTGGGGTGCTGGGTTTGTGATGGACAAGAACATTTTTACTGTCCTGCTGCAGACACATTACTCAGTAGTCTGTCTCAACCTGGCAGGATGCTTCAGTGTTAAACACACTTGCTGGTAAAGCAGCTCAAAATGGATCTTAACTGCCCCTCTTCCAGCATGGCTCTACAGTCTCAGGACACACATCGATGTCTGGATATTAGAAGCTCCTGGAGCTTCTGTTAGAGAGGCCTGGTGAGGGTTAGAGAACCCATGCTTTTCATACTGACTCTCACACGTTAGAGCTCAGCGCCTGACGTGCTTAAGCACATGCTGGCCAGGTTTCCTAGTCTCTGTGAAAGCTTAGTTGGCGGTCTGATTTTGATATGTTTTCGATTCGTGTCTTTAGTTTCTTGTTGCATTTCATAAGAATATGTATATTTCAGAAAACAGTATAGCTTTGTGTTTAATGTGTATTCAGAGTCTTTCGGAGCAGACCCACTGAAGGACCTGAGGCACATCACATTTCTGGGGATGCTTTAACATTCCCAAGGACAGGAAGAAACTGTGGAGTAAGGTTGCTGGACAGAATTTCCTACAATTCCTCAAATACACACCCATTTTATTGACATAGCTACCTACCTTACCTCCTTCCTTCTGCCCGCCTGCCTGACTCATTAACCTTTTAAATAATAACAGTTTGCCTCAAAAAAGCAAGAATACTGTCTTAGGGTTTTATTGCTGGGAAGAGACACCATCACCCAGGCAACTTTTATAAGGGACAACATTTAATTGGGGCTGGCTTACAGAATCTGAGGTTCAATCTATTATCATCTTGGCAGGAGCATGGCAGTGTCCATACAGACATGCTGCCAGAGAAGGATCTGAGAGTTCTGCATCTTGATTTGAAGGCAGCCAGGAGGGGACTCTGTTCCAGACTGCTGGCTAGGAAGAGGATTTCAAAGCCCACCCCACAGGGACACTCTTCCTCCAGCAAGTAATAGTGCCATTCTCTGGGCCAAGCTTATTCAGTCCACCACAGATATAAAAGCCAAGTCACCTGCACAAACCACCATCAGGAGGAAAGCCCCAAGGAGAACTCTTCATTGTATCTCTAGTTGGGGAAGAAAACAATTGACATTGCTTTTCAAAATACTTCCTACAAATATCATGCAAGTCTTTCTTTTTTTTTTTTTTTTTTTTTTTAAAAGATTTATTTTATTTATATGAGTACACTGTAGCTGTCTTCAGACACACCAGAAGAGGGCATCAGATCCCATTACAGATGGTTGTGAGCCACCATGTGGTTGCGGGGAATTGAACTCAGGACCTTTGGAAGAGCAGTCAGTGCTCTTAAACACTGAGCCATCTCTCTAGCCTGCTAGCATAGTTTTCAAACACAGTGTCCATGGCAAAACTTGAGGACATAGCAATACAGATCTGTTCATGACATGGGTGCAAAGTGGTGTGCCATCTCTGGAGGCAGTTTGGTAGAGTCCGTCACATTGCACGGTGGTTCATTCCCTGCGTCCCTCACTGGAGCTTGACTAACAGCGTTGCACAAGTTTGCAGCCATCTTTAATACAGAATAGTTTGCTCTAGCAGAGTTTTCATAACATGTTTATTTTACATGTGAGTGTTTTATCTGCATGTATGTATGTTTGCCACATGTGGGTCTGGCCCCTACAGAGGTCAAAAGAGGGTATCAGATTCGCCGGAACTGCCACTGCCCTCTGGGTGCTGGGAACCCAACACAGATCCTCTGAAAGAGCTCTTAACTGCTCAGCCATTTCTCCATCAGCTGGAGTAGATTTTTTTGGAAACAATTCTGGGTTTTGTTCCTAAGGGATGGGGGTGGGGAGGAAAACCAAGTGTGTGCAATGTCCTGGGTTCAGTCTCCAACAAAAAAAAGCAAGAACTAGCAATAATGGAATTAGGCTGTTTTTGTTTTTGTTTTTAAATGTTACTGTGTGTGTCAGGCCATGTGTGTGCTGTGGCGCATGCCTGTGGGTGTGTAAGTCAGAGGACAATGTGCAGGAGTGGGCTCTCTTCTTCCATTTTAGGGAACGTAAGGCTTGAACTCATATCATCAGGCTTGGCTGCAAACACCAATGTTGTCTTCTCAGAACAAACAAAAAAATTTTTAATATTGAAAATCAAACATGCAAAAACTGGGAGACTATAATAAAATTCTCTTTAGTATTTTACTGTTTCCCCAGGGTTTGTTGTTGTTACTTCGTTTTTGGTCTGTCTTACCTTGTTGTTTTCTTGGAGCATTTTATATATTAAAGATTTACTTAACAAAGCCTAGATTTCGGAATGTTAACAGACACTGTCTAACCTACGGAGCCACAGCTCAGGAGGCAGGCGGGAAGGGAGAGTTGAATAGTTCTGAACAGCCAGGTGTGCACATGTGGAAGTCAGGCAGAACTCTGCATTCTACTGAGTCCCAGAGCAGCCAGGGATACACAGACTTTCTCCCAAAAACAAAGACATTGTCTTTCAGACATTTTCTAGCCCAAGCTATCATTGAACGCTCTAGCTGGCTAAGGAGGACCTTAACCTTCTGATCTTCCTGCTTCTACTTCCAAGTGCTGGATTACAGGCAGGAGTCACCTCACCTAGTTTAAATAAGCTATTTCTAAAAGCAGGACAAAATTTAAAAAAAATTTAATTGGTTTAAGTTGAAAGTTCCAGTTAGACATTAGTTGGCAGTTTCTAGTTGGGGTAATTTACTACCTAGTTTTGATTACTTACAGTTAGAGCCGTGTCAGCCTCGTGAACTTTCGACCAAGTTTTATCTGTTTTACATACACCCATAAGTACTAGGTATATTTGCAATACCTACCGCTCAGAAACTGACTGCAGAGATGGCCAGGTGGCTCAGCAGATAAAAGCATGGCTGCTGAAGGTGTCCACACCTGTGTATGCATATATGCACAACGGTAATAAGTCAGTGTAATGAGAATTCCTAAAGATAAACTGTGGACCTCAATAAAATGTTCTTATTATATCTTTAAAGCTAAGAGGGGGGACATGGCAGTGAGAAGGTCTCATGTGGGTCAGACCTCACTCTGTGTCCAAGGATGGCTGTGATCTCCTGGTCTTCCCTCCCGCACATGCACATGCACAGTGCTGGCATTAGCAGACATATAAGATGCTTGTCTGCATCCACCTGCCCCCTTCACTAGGTGAGTACTCAGCGTGCAGAAAAGTTAAGTGTCCCCCATCGATATCAAACTGTGTTTGAAGGTGATATACACACAGTAGAAGTCAGAGGACAGCTGTCAGGAATGCACTTTCTTCTGCCATCTTCCTCACTGGGCCACAGGCTCACGAGCTGACCATCTTGCCAGCCCATAAAAATTCACTTTAAAATATTGCTTCATCCTTATTCCTCCAGCCGCCATTCTGTCCTCCTTCCTTAACAACAAAAGCCAACTGTGGCCGTTTTTCTTAATTTGAGGTTTTTACCAGTTCTCATTTGATACCCTAGTCTGTTAAGACACTCTTTGCCAGCCAGGCTGTGGTGGCCACATCTCTAAACCCAGCTCTTGGGAGGCAGAGGCAGGCAGATCTCTTAAGTTCGAGGTCAGCCTGAAGTACAGAGCAAATCCCGGACAGCCAGGGCTACACAGGGAAACCTGTCTTGGGAGGGAGTTCTCAGGGGGCGTGCAGGGGAGATGGTCTTTGCAGAGGTCACTATGCCTTGTGAAGCAGACAGCATTGAATACAACTGCCCATCTCTGTATGTGATGTACTTGTCTACCCAGTGACAGACAGCCCTCATAGAGTGTCACAGACGGAAAGGAGGACAGGTAAAGAGATTAGTGAGCCAGCGAGAGAGACCCTGGATTAAAAGTCAGCTCCAGCTGACCCTGCGGCCACATGACATACCTGCTGGCCGTCCTTGATCCTTCTCTTTCTTCATTTTGATTTTCTGATGTTTAACTCTGGAGGGTTCCCAGTCACCATCTTTGTCATCTTCCCACTGTTGTAGAGACACTAAGTCACTCACGTGTGATCACACTCATCACAAGGAAGCCTTAAGCTTCCAGCACAGAGCAGCTGCTGGCTTCTGCCGCTCCATCCCTCACTGCTGTGTGCTCAAAACTGACTCTTCCTCCTTTGTTTCTCTCTGCTTTTTTTTTTTTTTCCTGACTGGCACAAACTCATCTCAAGTTTCTCATGTAATTCCTTGGTCTGTATCTTAGGTGTGTCACTCACCAGTTTTTATAGAAACCTCTTCCGCCCATTCTTAGATGGGGTCTGCCTCCCCCGCCCCTCACGCAGGTCTGTTCTTGTCTTTCTCCTCTGTGCAGCACTTCACAACTACCGTTACTTAGATGGGTCGGGGCAGAGCGGGAGAGGGAGAAGCTAACTCATTTTAGAAAACGCACTAAGGCCGGGACCAAGGAACCAGTTATTTCCGTGTTCCCAAGTGGCTTTCAGAATGTCTGGCACTTAAGCCCCGTTAAATATTGGGATATTAAATGCTGGGGATATAGTGCACTGATAGTGCACTTGTTTCTTTTCTTTTTTGTTTTTGTTTTGTTTTGTTTTTCGAGACAGGGTTTCTCTGTGTAGCCCTGGCTGTCCTGGAACTCACTCTGTAGACCAGGCTGGCCTCGAACTCAGAAATCCACCTGCCTCTGCCTCTGCCTCCCAAGTGCTGGGATTAAAGACGTGCGTCACCACTGCCCAGCATCTTTTCTTTCTTTTTTTTTTTTTTAAAGATCTATTTATTTTATGTATATGAATACACTGTAGCTGTCTTCAGACACACCCAGAAGAGGGCATCAGATCCCATTACAGATGGTTGTGAGCCACCGTGTGGTTGCCGGGAATTGAACTCAGGACCTCTGGAAGAGCAGTCAGTGCTCTTAACTACTGAGCCATCTCTCCAGCCCCAGCACTTATTTTAAATGTCCAAGGTATACTGAGTTCAATCCCCATCTTGTTGTGCACGACTTTAATCTCAGCACTTGGGAGGCAGAGACAGGAGGATCTCTGCGTCTGAAGCCTGCTTTATCTCCAGTAATGATTTCCCAAACAGCCAGAGCCACACACAGAGAGACTCTGTCTCAAACAAACACCAACATTTTCTGAATTAAAAATATAGTAGCCTCCTGTTTATGAGGAATTGCTTCATTGACTTTTTTTTTTTTAATTGCCAGTCTGTTTGGTTCGACCCTCAGTCTCTGGGCTATCTAGCAGCGGGTTCCTAGCCCTCAGGATAGTGTCACCTGTGGGCTTCCACTGGTGGCATGAGTTTCTAGTTAGACCATACAGTTTTTGGTCACTCCTACAAGTTCTGTGTCCCTTTAACACCAGCACATCTTAGGTTGGAGGTTGTGTGGCTGAGCTGGTGTCCCAGTCTCTCCACTATAAGTCTTGCCTGGTTACAGAAGATGTCCCCATTACACGGAGTCTTAGCTAGGGTCACACTCGTGCATTCTGGGAGATTCCATTGCACTATAGATGTCTAGTTCATCCCAGAGATGCACCCCAATTCCAGCTGTCTCTCTTAGCATTTCCTTCCTCCATCCTCCCCTCCTCCCCCAAGGAGACAGCTATCCCGTGTCCTGACCTATGTGTCCACTCACTTATAAGTGAAGGAGAAGCATGCACACCACATGCACTTCATTCCATAGGCCTGAAGTAGCTAAGACAAGGAGGGCTCAAGAAGGGACGAATGAATTTCCTTTCTGGGGAAAGAATTTTTTGTCATCAAAGAGGCTTCATCCAGCAACTGTTGGAAACAGATGCAGAGGCCCACAGCCAAACATCAGGTGGATCTCAGGGAATCCTGTGGAAGAAAGAGCGGGAGGAAGGATCGTAGGAGTCAAGGGTCAAGAGTACTACAAGGAAACACACAGAACCAACTAAGCTAAGCTCCTAGGGGCTCACAGAGACTGAGCTGACAACCAAGGAGCCTGCAGGGGACTGACTCAGGCCCTCTGCATATGGTATGCTTGTGCAGCTTGGTCTTCTTGTGGGACTTGTAACAGTGCGAGCAGGGCTGCCTCGGACTCTGTTGCTTGCTTTTGATATCCATGGAGGCCTACTCTATTCTGAAAAGAAACAGGAGTGGATTAGAATGGGAAACTGCACTCAGGATGTATTGTATGTGAGAAGAATAAATAAAATAATAAGTAAAAATAAAATAAAGATACTTGTTTTGCCCAGGACTGGGTAGTGTGAATTGTGAGTTCCTGCAGATGCTTGAGAATGTGGGAGCGAAGGCATTAGCAGTGGGACTGGAGGTGGAGGTGTGGTATTGGAGGACTGCCATTCCTCCAGGTCCAGGCCAGAAGAGAGGCGGCAACAGAGTATAAAAACTAGCTAAAAAATAGAAACTAGTTTTAGACCTTCCTTACCACATCCAGATGGAGATAATCAATAGACATTAGGAAACAAAGGAACGGGCTAGAGACATGTGGTCTTTACTTCACCATTAAGTTGGGCCAGTGATTATATTCATTGTCAGCTCATGAAAGTTTAAGCACTGAAGTGTGTTTTTATTGGGATAGGTTTAAATTGGTAGTGGATGTTACAGGCGTATATAAAATGTGAGTGTGTGTGTGTGTGTAATGGGGTGACTTTGTGCACTATATTCACATGCTAGGAAGTTAGCTCACTGTGGAGCTGTGCTTTGTTAATCTAGAATGTTATTTTGCTGATGCTGATGCAAATCTCATTTCTTACAGGCAGGGATGAGTTCCTCGAGAATCTGCTGCCTGTGATTTAATGTCTGTCCTTTTATCTCTCTAGGGCGTATTCCCTGGTGGATTCCAGTCAAGTGTCGACATTTCTGATATCCATTCTTCTTATAGTCTATGGTAGTTTCAGGTAAGACATTGTTCATGGGCTGTGCTCAGTTGCAGATGAGAGGAAAGGTTGCTCTGTGGGGAGACATAAGTTTATCAGGACTTGAGTTTGAGAGAGTGGTTCTAACATTTGTTCTTTGGTTGGCTGCTGCTAAACATGTCTTAGTTTTGCTTATAATTACAATTAGCATGTTAATGCAAATGTATAAAAACTGATTAAAAATAGGTTTGCAGATAGTGCCTCAGCTGAGGAGCCGAGTCACTGGGGAGGCTGTGAGGAGTGCTGACTGAGGCGATCTGCTCTCACAGGGCTCAAAACACAAAACAAACAATGAAGTGAGTACATGCTGCAAAATGAATGATAAATAGTACATGTAGGTTTTTTTCTCTGACTCTCAATCAGAGTACTCATTGGCCTTGACTAGACAGAGAAGGATCAAGTAAGCCAGAATACAGCTGTGCTCAGGAAGCTATCGAAGACCTTCCTGGTCCTGAAAGACCTTTCCACAAATTGTATTTTTACAGAAATCAACTTTTCTTACCACAAAAGCATTGACATAGGTTAACCCATTCAAATTGCTGATAGGAGACTTTTTGACTGTCAGAAGCCATTTCATGTGACTCACCTGTCACCAGAGTTGAGTGTGATAATACTACCAACTCTCCACTGCTGCCCTTGGGAATGAGACTGGATCCTGACGAATGCATACCTGTCGTAGCACTGGTTTGTGTGACTAGAAAGAAAGAAAGAAAGAAGCCAGACAGGTGCCCCTCTTCAGATGGTCGCAGTTGAAGGAGCTGTAGTGGTTGGTTGTGTGACTCAGGTCATTGTGTGGCTAACACAGTGAAGACGAAGGCTGCAAGCTGGAAAGATGGCTCAGCAGCCAGACGTACATCATGCTCTTGCACCTAGGCACCCACTGTAAGCCCAGCTCCAAGGGGACCAAGGCCCTCTCTGGCCTGGGAGGGCACCAGCACACACGCCATGCACTCTTCAGGACGCTACAGATACAACACACAAAATTTAAATATTAAAGTGAAGGCTACTTGGTAAATTTTAAGTTAAGAACTGGAAACAGCATGAATGATAAATGTGTCAGCAAAAGGATTTTGAACTATGTAATATGTCTGGACCTTAATAATAAGTATTTTGTAAAATCACAAACTTACAGCCTTTTATTCCAATCATTGTAGAAAAAAATGTATTGCTATGATATGTACACTTTAATCATTATTGCTATGATATGATTAAAATTTTAATCACAAAGATGTCTACAGCAAGCCCAAGGTTCTGCTGGGTTGGCTGTTTGGTTTCGTTTAGTTGTTGTGTCAACAACAGCTAGAGTCCTCTGGGAAAGGAGGAGCCTATCTCAGGAGAATCCTCCATCAGATGGTCTGTAGGCAAGACTGTAAGGGCATACTCCTAGTTAGTGATTGGTGGGGGAGGGGCCGGCCTTTTAGGGCAGTACCAGCCTGGGCAGGTGGGCAGGTGGTCTGGCGGTCCGGTCGTCTTGGGCTGTATAAGAAAAGAGCATAGGCGCGAAAGAAAAAAAAAAAAAAAGAGCATAAGCAAGCCAGGAGGCGGTGCTTCCCTTTGGCTGTGCTTCAGAACCTGAACCCTGACTTCCCTCAGTGATGGACTGTGTGCAGGAGGAAGGAGCCACACAAACCCTTCCCTTCCCTGAGTTCCTTTTGATTGTGGGGTTTTTTTGAACAAAGTAAAATAGGACACAATTGTTATTTATCTTGAAACAGAGTCTCTCTACCTGAGAGCTACCCTGGAACTCACAGGCTGCCTTCAGATTCTTGGAGATCCTCCTGCCTCTGCTTCCTGAATACTGGAATTAAAGACATGTATCACCATGCCTAGTTTAGGACACAATTCATAACCACTTCCAAGAAACTAGGACAATTAGAACCTTAATATTCTATCTTTTTTTCCCCCCACTGATACATTTTTAAAAGATTTGTAATTAAAAAAAAATAGTGATTTTTAGAGTTACAACTCACCACTTTCCTTTTGTTACACATATACATCCAGTTATTTTCTGTAGTCATCCAATTAGGGTTTAGTAATTTAATATTTTTTGTGCTACTTATACTCTGATTTTGTCAGATGTGAGTTGTTAACCTTTTTTTTTTTTCCCTGATTGAACTCTATTATTAAGTTGAACATTTAGGGCCAGCAGATAAAAGCCCTGTTGCACCAGCCTTGAAATCCAGTCAGATCTCTGGAACACGTGGAAAAGTGGGGAGAACCGGCCACTCAGAGTTGTCCTCTGACCTCAGATGCACAGTAGTACCTGCCCACATACACATCATCACGCACGCGTTCCCCCTGCCACACCCCCTCGCGTCTGTCTGCCTGTCTGTCTGTCTGTCTGTCTATCTATCTATCTATCTTATCTATCCCCCGAAATAAATTTGTTTTAAAGATTTAAAAGTTGAAATACTTAACTAGAATATATGAACTGTTTCTCTCTACCACATGCTGCAATATTGTTTCCAGAAAATTTCACCAGTTTAGGATTGCACAGATTTTAACACTTTATTAAAGAGAGTAACATAGAGTTATTGTATTGGTGGACCTTCTGGTTCACAGTGAGGAGACTGGAGCCCAGCAGGTTACTAGCACTCAGGGCTGTACAGCTTGTTTCAGCAGAGTTTGGATCGGAATGGTTAAGCTGCTGGTCCCTGTATTTAACGTCCTTACACTTGAATGCATTTTCTGTAGAAAGCAAACCGTAATGCCTTTGGTTACACTTTCAGTTGGGCTAAGTGGGTAAGCATTTCTTTCTCTTCTGTTTTCTGGGTAAAATGTGTTATTTCTTTATTTACTAGAACTCAGCTTTGAAACTATAGGCTTTTCTCTGTGCTGAGATTTTCTTGTTCTGGCTTGGTTGAAAGTTCTTTCTTTAAAAAATGTTTGGAATGGGCTGAGGAGATGGTTCAGCAGTTATTATCTCTTGCAGAGGTCCTGAGTTCAATTCCCAACAGTCACATAGTGACTCACAACCATCTGTAATGGGATCTGATGCCCCCTCTTCTGGCATGCCAGTGTACATGCAAAAAGAGCACTCATCTATGACACATAAATACTTCCACATTTCTTATGAAAAATATATAATGTAAAACATACATTTAAACTCTTCAAGTACACAGGACAGAGACAGACAGACTTTCTTGAGCACCTGCCGTTTGCCATTATTCTGTTACAGCTGTACTGTTATTAGGGTGTGGGGTGGTGCCAGTGGTTTTTTTTTTTTTTTTTTTACTGCATCTCTCTGACTCTAGATGTGCCTGCTCCGACACCCCAGCCACGGGCTCTTATGATGTGACCTGTCATTGACTGCTTTCATTGCCATGTTTTTAATGGCATCAATGTCCTAACCTGTTGTGTATTTCATTCCTTCTTATTGCTGAATAGTTTTTCTGATTGTCTAGGCTGCTGCTGTCGTGGTAGCTGTGAATGCTTATGTACATGTTTTGATATGAGCGTATGTTTTCATCCTCATGAGTAGTAGAAATACTAGATGACATGATAATTCTCCAATGTAACATTTTAAGAAATGGCACGCACTGGTTTCCAAGGTGTAAAGAAGATGCCAGACTTGCATGGTGCCACATAGCAGACATGGTGTCGAGGTGTCTCTGTCGTTCGTGTGCTGAAGTACTCCTTTGGGTCTGGAATGAGGAATGGTACAGCAGGATCATGTTGCAGTATTACTCTTCATTTTTGAAGAGCCTGCATTCGGATTGTTATAGTATTTGGACTCATTCACATTCCCACCAGCTGGGTGCACATAGTGTTTCCCTGTTTCTTGATGGCAGCCACTCTGGACTGAGATACAGTCTCAGCACTAGTGCAGTTACCTGCTGTGTGGTCAGCATGTAGACCTGCAGGTGATGTCTCATTATGACTTTGGTTGGTGTTTCTTAGTGGCTTATGGTGTCCAGCATCTTTCCGTGTGTCAGTCCATGTAGAGTCTTTGGTGATATGTCTGTTGAGAATCCCCGTCCTGCCCCCTACCCCCAGCACTGAGGGTCAAGTCCAGCGCCACAAGCATCCCGCACTTAATCTGAGTCCCTCTGTCCCCATTTTTATGTTCTTAGTGTTGAATTTGAGCCCTGTACATGCTATGAAGATCCCTTTATCAGATAAGTACTTACAAAACATTTCTTGCTTCAGGCCTCTGGAAGGAAGGAACTTTTCTTTTCACTTTCTATGTATTTATAGTTGTCTATTTCCTGATGAACTGATCAGTGTAAAATGTTCCCTGTATCTGTGGTACACCGTTCCTTCAGAAAACCTCTGTCTCCAAAAATACTTACATTATAACAGCAATGCTACCACCGCAGTAGCAAGATTACAGTTATGAAGTAGCAATGAAACCAAGTTATGGTTGGGAGTCACCACAACATGAGGAGCTGTGTTAAAGGGTGACGTCTTACCTAGTCTGATGTTAGAATACCCATTCAATAGAGAATTTGTTAATTATATCTCAGAGTGAAGCTCCAGTGGCAGCTTTAGACAGGAGTGTCAGGAGTGTGTGGGGGTGTGAGGTGTGCAGATGTAGTCAGGAGTGTGTGTGGGTGTGGGGTGTGCAGATGTAGTCAGGAGTGAGTGTGGGTGTGGGGTGTGCAGATGTAGACAGGATTGGGTGTGGATGTGGAGTGTGCAGATGTAGTCAGGATTGGGTGTGGATGTGGGGTGTGCAGATGTAGTCAGGAGTGTGTGTGGATGTGGAGTGTGCAGATGTAGTCAGGAGTGTGTGTGGATGTGGGGTGTGCAGATGTATACAGGAGTGAGTGTGGGTGTGGGGTGTGCAGATGTAGACAGGATTGGGTGTGGATGTGGAGTGTGCAGATGTAGTCAGGAGTGAGTGTGGATGTGGGGTGTGCAGATGTAGTCAGGAGTGTGTGTGGATGTGGAGTGTGCAGATGTAGTCAGGAGTGAGTGTGGATGTGGGGTGTGCAGATGTAGTCAGGAGTGTGTGTGGATGTGGAGTGTGCAGATGTAGTCAGGAGTGAGTGTGGGTGTGGGGTGTGCAGATGTAGTCAGGAGTGAGTGTGGATGTGGGGTGTGCAGATGTAGTCAGGATTGTGTGTGGGTGTGGGGTGTGCAGATGTAGTCAGGAGTGTGTGTGGGTGTGGGGTGTGCAGATGTAGTCAGGAGTGTGTGTGGGTGTGGGGTGTGCAGATGTAGACAGGATTGGGTGTGGATGTGGAGTGTGCAGATGTAGTCAGGAGTGAGTGTGGATGTGGGGTGTGCAGATGTAGTAAGGAGTGTGTGTGGATGTGGAGTGTGCAGATGTAGTCAGGAGTGAGTGTGGGTGTGGGGTGTGCAGATGTAGTCAGGAGTGAGTGTGGATGTGGGGTGTGCAGATGTAGTCAGGATTGTGTGTGGGTGTGGGGTGTGCAGATGTAGTCAGGAGTGTGTGTGGGTGTGGGGTGTGCAGATGTAGTCAGGAGTGTGTGTGGGTGTGGGGTGTGCAGATGTATACAAGATTGTGTGTGGATGTGGGGTGTGCAGATGTATACAGGAGTGAGTGTGGGTGTGGGGTGTGCAGATGTAGTCAGGAGTGTGTGTGACTGTGGGGTGTGCAGATGTAGACAGGAGTGAGTGTGGATGTGGGGTGTGCAGATGTAGACAGGATTGTGTGTGGGTGTGGGGTGTGCAGATGTAGACAGGATTGTGTGGGGGTGTGGGGTGCGCATATGAGCTTCATTTCACGGCTCCCCTCCTTGAGGCATCAGATGTGACTCACAGCAACCTTCAGTATAAACATTTAGGGAACTACTTCAGTCACGATTGAGGGTACATAGCCAACAGCAAGGCCTGTAGTCCCGATGACTGATGTCTCAGAGTACCCAAGGCCGTCCTGCCATTTGGCTGTTGATCCCTCCATTTCCTGCCCTGAGCTCTTAGACATCTAGGCGTGTACTGCTGCCAACTGAACACAGACTCGTGTCTTCACGACTCGCAGCACACTCTGTCAGACCTAATGCAGCCTCGGGCAAGCCTGTGTTCTCCTTGTTCACAACACATAGTGCAGGGTTTGCAGAGGGGATCTAGGTCTTTACTCAGGAAATCCTTTGAATCTAAAGAATGAGTTGATTTCCAAGAGCTCTGTTCATGGTCTGAGGACATAGCTGAGTTTAGAACACTTGACTTGCCAGCCATGTATAAAACCCTGATTTTGAGTGTTTATTACATTTTAGTAAATATTCATTTTTGGCCTATGTATGTATACCTGTACATATTTGTGTGGTTGTGCATAATGGTGGATTCCTCTTCGATAGCCTTCCAAACCTTGCTTTGTGAAATGACGGCCTCATTGAACCTGAAGCTCACTGGGTCAGGCAGGCTGACTGGCAGTGAGCAGTGTGAACCCTCTGCCCTGTCTGCAGCCCAGCACTGGGCTCTGCACTGTGCTACTACACCTGCCTGGACTCTGGGCCTCAGGCTTGTGTGGTTTGCTGACTGAGGTATCTTCCCAACCTTAGTTGAATAGCATTCTATTCCTTTCTTAGGAGTTCTTACTTTTTAAAAAGAACAAATCCTAAATAAAGCCTTACTAAAACGTTAAGTGTGTTAAACTACTTCCTGCTATAGTGTCATGATAGACTCTTGTCAGATATACATGGCATGATGTGTTGTCGTTGACACTAGTTAGTTGGCTTTGATTCTGCCCAGCTCAGCATAAAGCCGTGTGTCATGTAGAAGGTTGCTGACTTGATAACCTGTCTGTAGTAAGGCAGTATGTATGCCAGAGATGACACAGAAGGGGAAGCTGCAGTAGCTGATTTTATGTGGTGCTCTGAAAGCTATCCTTAGCACACGAGGGCATGAGAAACAGTGACGTGCTGGTAGGCCTACTCTAAAGGTGGCTCAGTGCGTAAGGCCTCTTGCTATGAAAGCAGAAGGGTCTGAGTTCACATCTCCAGCACACATGTAGAACTGCGTGTGGCTATGGGTAACCCCGGGGTTAGGCAGTGGAAATAGGCAGAATCAGCCAGCTTAGCCCAAGTCTGCTCCAGTAGCAGACCCTGTCTCAAAAACTGCCCCCACAAATGCTCACATGGTTGTATGTTCCTGAATACAACACTACACAACACAACACAACACACACACACTCATACTCAGAGAGGGAGAGGGCGCACAAATACATATTAAATGTATTTATTCATAGAGGATAAAGATTCTAAGGTCTCCTGCTCCTCTTCCTCCTCCTCCTCATGCATGTCTTGTGTTGTGACTGCCCCTCAGTCACTTTGTGTGTTTAGGAAGTAGGTAAAGGTCAAGCAGCGACAAGGAGATGGTGACTCCACAGCTCTGAGCTGCCTAACAAGGACTGGCACACCGACTGCCTAGACAGTAGAGAGCTTTACTTTATTTCTAGAGGCTTATAGTCCAAGATCTAAGATGTCAGCAGGACTCCTCTCCTTGGCATGGATGAAGGCCATGTAGATGGCACCTTCTCTCCTGACGGCACAGATGCCTGGAAGGTCCATCTGTCTCCCTTCCCCTTGCCCACATCTGCTTATGCATCTCCCTTGTCTCCTTCAACACCATTTTAAGGCAGGTGTGGTGGTCCCCACCTTCAGTCCTAGCCTTTCGGGGCAGAGGCAAGTGTATCTGTGAGTTCAACACCAGCTTGCTAATCCAAACTGAGGGCTGCACAGTGAGACCCTAAGAGGAGTACAAAAAAGAACTGTCTTACCCATAATGCCTCTTTAAAAACTGTTTGCAAATACACTTATATCTTCAGGTCCTATGGTTAAAACTGCAGATAGGAATCTTGTGAGATACAGAGTGCAACATAGGTAGCGAGTGATATTACTGTCCAAAGCACAGCATACTCAATGATTTTGCAGAGGGGTAGGACAAAGTAATGAATAAACACATAGAGAGTTGTCCCCCTGCCTGTAGGATTACTCTGAAAACCCAAAGAAATCTTGGGCTGGAAAGTTGTTCGTACCCAGAAAAAAGCAAAGTAAGTCATCTTGATTGTACCACATGCCAGCCCAGCGCCTGACCGGTGTGAGTATAGTTAAGGTTAGCTGTTGTAAACTGAGCGTGAACAGAGTGAGTTCCAGGACACCCGGGCTACACAGAGAAACCCTGTCTCGAAAAACAACAACAGCAAAAAACACTGAGCATGAGGAGATGGAGGCAGGAGGGTCAGAAGTTGAAGAACATGTTTGGTTACATAGTAAGACCAACCCTGTCTCATACTGTCCCTCCCCAAAACAAACAAACAAAAAACCCAGTTCTCCACTGTCATTATTTTGGCACTCAGAATATTTCCAGCTACTTAATCAGAAGACTACCCTCTTATATGCACTGGTGACGAGCCTCTTGGTCAGGGACAGGATTTCTTTGCTGTATAGCCCAGGCTGTCCTCAAACTTGCCCTTTCCTGTGTCTTGAATGCTGACTGTGTACATCACTAATTGTACATCCATTCATCTCTTAAAGCCTGACCCACTGCTACTTCTGTTGAGTCATAGCTGGTATCAAGTAGAAGTCAAAGCATCTGTTTGGATCTTTTTTTGAACACAGGATCTCATCATATAACCCTGGCTGGTTCAGACTTGGGATGCAAACTTGGAATTCTCTTGCCTCAGCCTCCCAGCTGCTGGGATTTTGGACATGTGCTTCCACCATGTCCAGTTCCTTCTCTCTGTTGATCCTGTGTTACTTTCTTCTTGTTTATATGTTTGTATGTAAGTAATTTTGTTTGTGGCAAATGTGGAGAACATGTTGGTGGCGTTGAGTCTCCCTTTCATATTAGGAGGCTCTTGATGTGCTGAGTTCTCTCATCGCTGATCCTTTAAACTCGGATGTCAGTAACGCGATGTGCTTTGTTAAGCAGATGGCAGGGTGCGGTTTGAATGGAGTGTGCAGTGATAATAGTTTGGTGTGTAGGCATCATAGCATGTTGTAGAGCAGCAACAAGATTATGGTGGTAAGACAGGGCTGTGCTCAAAGAGCAGACTGTGAAAGGGCTAGCCAGGCACTGGGCTGTCTGTAGAGTTAATAAGTTACCAGGTAAGTTCACAGTCGTCCTGGTGCCCTCAGACAGAAGTCCTTCCACAAAGGCAGTATTTAAACAGCTGAAGTCTGCTGTCAGCTGTGCAAGTGTACTAAGCTGTGACTGAATCCCAACCCAGGCCCAGTGATGGAACTCTGTAAAGCTGGAAGATAGAACACTTCCACCTGGAACAAAAATACAGCCCTCTGCTTCACTTATGTAGACTTCTTGTGTTGTATAGTGGTAAACCCCAATGATGGAACAGGGCTTGATGTTCAGCAAGACTGAGGCAACTAGAAGCTCAGGGTAGTTACATAAGACCTCCCAGCATCAGGAGGCAGAGGCAGGCCGATCTCTGTGAGTTCAACTAAGGCCAGCCTGGTGTATATGGAGGAGCCCTGTCTTGCGGGGCATGGGAGGGTGACTGACTCCATAGCACCTCAGCTGCTGCCTTTGACACCATCTCTGCAGCAGTGCTGGCAGCAAGACGAAATGTGCTTGCTTTTCTTGGCCAGTTTATTTGAAAATAATTCTTTTAAAAGTGTGTGTGTGTTGCCGGGCGGTGGTGGCGCTCGCCTTTAATCCCAGCACTTGGGAGGCAGAGGCAGGCGGATTTCTGAGTTGGAGGCCAGCCTGGTCTACAGAGTGAGTTCCAGGACAGCCCGGGCTACACAGAGAAACCCTGTCTCGAAAAACCAAAAACCAAAAAAAAAAAAAAAGTGTGTGTGTGTGTGTGTGTGTGTGGTGTGTGTCGGCGTGTGTGTGCGCGCTGTGCGGCGCATCCATCCATCCATCCGTCTGTCCGTCCATCCAGCAGAGTAGAGAAAACCACATCAGATCTCCTGTAGTTGTAGTTACAGTTGTTATCAGCCACCACACACACCACAGCAAACACTAGAAACTGAACTCTGCAAGAGCGTCAATAGCTGAGTCATTTCTTTGGCTTTGGGGGCAAAGGCTGGGGCTTCTTCCAGACACTGTCTCTGCACAGCCCTGGTTGGCTTGAACTCAGAGATCCAACTGCCTCTGACTCCTGAGTGCTGGGATTAAAGACGAGTGCTAAAAGTAGAGTTTTAGTAGCCTTCAGCTATAGTGAATGGAAGGGTTACATGCTGGCTGGCGCTGACCTCAGCAGCAGGCTCTTTTCCTCCTCCATCTGAGAGAGGCCGTGTGTGACATCCATGCCTCTAGGAAGACCAAGAGACAGCTGGCAGCTTTCCAGCCCAGAGTCCGTTGCCAGAGGTGGGGTAGAAGTAAGGGTTCTTGTAAAGTTCCCCAGCTGCCACAGGGTCAGAGAGGCAGCGGGACGCACAGATGTACCTATCGATACTATGTTCATAAGTGGGTCTGAAAACTCAGATTAGTGCATGTTTTCCTAATGCACACCCACAGGGAAGAAACCAGTCTTTGCGTTCCATTGTGTAACATGCTCCTAAACACTGCAACCAGTCTAGACCTGCACCATCAAATGATGGGCTCTTTCACGGAACTAGTGCACACAGAAAGGACAGAGACTGAAAACTACCCGTCATAGCAGACAAGTTACTTTTAAACTTGAATGCAGGCTTTTGGGTCTCTAGGTGTTTTGTTGCTTAATAGGCCTAATTGGAAGTGAGAAGTGACTGTTTGTCCTCTAGGACCAACTGCTGGGAGGTAGCCAAGGCAAACCCTGCTGAGTATCTTCCTCTGGAAGATCTAAAAGTAAATACACAACCCCAAATGCATGCAAGCAGAGCAGGTGAATGTTAGACACTGACTAGCCTGGATTTGTTTAGTACTATTATTTATCTCTCTCTTCTCACTCAGAGGTGAGTGTGTGTGTGTGTGTGTGTGTGTGTGTGTGTGTGTGTGTGTACAAGTTGCAGGAACCAGTTCTCTTATTCCACCACATAGGATCCAGGAATTAAATTTAGGTAACTAGGACTTGCAGCAAACTCACCTACCTCCTAAGTCATCTCTCTGGGCCCCCTAAGTGCTTGTCATATAATAAAAGATCTTCAAATTCCATGAAACAAAAACTGATACACAGAGAGGAAAACAGAGCCCACAAATACAGCTTAAGGTAGCAGTGTCCTTCATTCTGTAACGGAGCAAGGCAAGCAGGAAAAGATGAATGTCAGTACAGTGGACGTGACTCATGTCCTCGTGGGTTTCTATTGTATGCGCGCCTGCACGGATAGGCTAGAGGGCCTGTCTTCCTCAGTCTATCTCCACTGAACCTTGAGATCATCAGCTGGGCTAGATCAGCTGACCTAGATTCTGTGACACACACTCCCTTTCCCCCAGTACAGAGGTCCAGACGTGTGCCATCGTACCCGGTTTTGACATGGTCTCTTGGGATCCAAACTCATGGTTGCAGAGCAGTCTTGACTGAGCAATCCCAACAAGCCCCACTTAAACACTACTCTTATCAGTTCAATGTGTCATTTGTGAAATGTCTCAACAACAAAACTTGTTCTTTATTTAATATATATTAAGATATTTGCTAATATTGGACATTTCAGAAGAGGTGAGACGAGTTGGAATATATAACACATGATCTGTACTCTGTTAGCTCTGGTTACTATAGCAAAATACATTGTAGCCTAGGTGGCTTAGACAACAGAAATTTACCTTCTCAAGAGTTCTGGAGGTGCCGGGCAGTGGTGGTGCACGCCTTTAATCCCAGCACTTGGGAGGCAGAGGCAGGCAGATTTCTGAGTTCGAGGCCAGCCTGATCTACAGAGTGAGTTCCAGGACAGCCAGGGCTATACAGAGAAACCCTGTCTCAAAAAACCAAAAAAAAAAAAAAAAAAAGAGTTCTGGAGGCTGGAACTGGAAAAGCAGATGTGTGGTTGGACTGTTTGCTGGACCAACTGACCCTATTAGTATCATCCCTTCAGTGTGTGAAACTCCCAAGCCCTGTCCATCCCAACCCTAGACTGTTACCTAACTTTTGATTTTTGCTGTTTGTTTTTCTGTACAAGTTGTCTCTCACATGATTTGCAGGTATTTTCTTCCATCTCATGAGTGGCCTTTGTTTGTTTGCTTGTCTGTAATAGTGTTGTTTGAAGCACAGCTGTTGTTACCTGCTTTGTGCTGTTGTTTTGAGAGGGTCCTCCCTGCACCCTCGCTAGAAGCTGTCACATGGCTATGAAAGTTGCAAAGGGTGCTTGCTCTTTACCCGGCATTTCTCTGCATGGATTTTTATCATAAGAAAGTGATTGAGACTGGCAGGTTGAACTGCACTGGATGCTTCGTTACTGTGGGAAAGCCCTGGGACTAACTGAAGGGCTGGAGACTGTGTCACAGTTGAGAAGAGGCCATCCTGTCCCTCCCTCCCAGGAACAACACTCTGCAGCCCTGTCTCAGGACTGCCATCGCTGCTTCTCTTTTAAGCAGAACTGAAACTTAGCTGTTCATTCTTTCCCACAGGTCTCTTAATATGGACTTTGAAAACCAAGACAAGGAGAAAGACAGCAACAGTTCTTCTGGCTCCTTCAACGGCAACAGCACCAATAACAGTAAGGCGTGTTACACCAGGCATTTCTTCCCTGTGCTGCTCGGTAGTCACAACCCCACCCCACCTCCACGTGCTCACCTCAGCTGGCCTCCCTGTACCTCCAGTCACTCACTTCATGGCTTACAGTTAATGCAGCAATTCAGTCTGATCCGTATGCTTCCATCTGCTAAATTTTTCTGTTGTAGATCTAAAGCCACTGATTGCTTAAGTGTAAGGAGCTTGAGCCTGATTTGCTGCGGAGGTCAGTCCTTACCTGTGACGTACAGGTAGTGTCCGTCCGCTCGTGACTCTGTCAGCTGTTATTCTGTACTGATGACAGTTTGATTCTGTAACTGAGAGAACACATTTGAGTCTTGAAGACATAAGTGTTAGGAGTGTCTCCTGATTGAAAATCCACAAGAAGACAAACTCTCTCTTAAATAGAGATGAGTCTGTAAACAAGTTGTCCTTTATCCATACAGTAGAATATTTTTTTTTTAATATTATTTATTTTATTTATATGAGTACACTGTAGCTGTCTTCAGACACACCAGAGGAGGGCATCAGATCCCGTTACAGATGGTTGTGAGCCACCATGTGGTTGCTGGGAATTGAACTCAGGACCTCTGGAAGAGCAGTCAGTGCTCTTAACCGCTGAGCCATCTCTCCAGCCCCATACAGTAGAATATTATCTCATAATGAAGTACGTGGGGCCAGGTGGATGGCCTAGTCAGGAAAGTGCTTGTCCTACGAGCATGGAGCGCTGCGCTCGGTCCTCAGCACAATGCAGTAGCCTAGGCATAGTAGCGGGGGCGGGGGCGGGGGTCAGGGATGAAAGCGCACCCCCCACCCCCGGTTTGCTGATAAGAGACTAGGGAATGCAGTCTCCTTGTACTTAGCTCCTATATACTTCATAACCAAATTGCACTTGCCTAGTTAAATAGGGAAGTGAACACGACAAAGACAGTAAAGTAGAACTCACTTAAATAGAAAGAATCAGAGGCAGGTGGGTCTCTGTGAGTTTGAGGCCAGCCTTGTCTACAGAGGAAGTTTCAGGCCAGTCAGCACCACATAGAGAGACTGTGTTTAAAGAATGTCTTTCCGTAAGTGATAAGATCTTTGTGGGAAATAAAGTGCCAGTAATTTCCTAGGAGCCACATTAAACCCAGTGTGAAATCTGGTTTTCAGACTGATGTATTACATAAGTTATCTCTGTTCGTACTTCAAGCCAAGTCACACACTCGTAACCTTATTTCTAAAGTCCTGTATTGTGCAGCATATTTGCATATGATACAAGTAAGACAGATTATAGTCTGTGGGACACTGCATCACAAATTCAAAGAGAAATGTGTGGTGTGTCTAAACTAAAGTCTCATGGAAGGAAGTACCTGCCAATCTCAGTTTTATTTCTTGTAACTTATCAGGGTCACACAAGGGTCACACACCTCTTATGTCATTTTCTTAAGTCTGCCTCCTCTTTCAGACTATGCATTTCCCATAGTGCACTGAGACCCAGATACCAAGAGGATTGACAGTTTACCGACCATACAGTACATTCAGTACAGTTCTCTTTGATGTAGTCTTAGAAAATACTAAGAAAGAAAAATCTGCTGGAAGAGTCCAACCTCACTTATAGCGCCCCCCATCATTTCAGGCTGAAGAATAGTGTGGGAACTCACTCACTCACTCACTCTGTCTGTCCTTCCTTCCTTCCTTCCTTCCTTCCTTCCTTCCTTCCTTCCTTCCTTCCTTCCTTCCTTCCTTCTTTCTTTCTTTCTTTCTTTCTTTCTTTCTTTTGTTTTTTGAAACAAGGTTTCTCTGTGTAGCCCTGCCTGTCCTGAAACTCACTCTGTAGATCAGAGAGGCCTTGAATTCAGAAATCTGCCTCTCTCTGCCTCCAAGTGCTGGGATTAAAGCCATGGGCCACCATCACCACCCAGCAGCCAGGTCACACTTTCAAAAATCATAGAGTAAATGTCCAGAAAGCCGAAGGGAGCAGGAGCGGCCGTGTGAGCATGTAGAGACTGGGGTCCTCAGCCGTCCCTGTCACACGGGAGCTAAGGGAAGGCTCTCAGAAGATTGGTGCTAAGTTGGTGCTAAGGTGTTGGCAAGAGGATTTTGGATCAATTAAAGGAGAAAGTGACCAAATGGAGGTCTGTAAACAATCACAGTTGCCTTCTTCCAAAATACCTAAAAGTTGAGGAGTTTGTGGTGAGCAGACAAACGTATAAGTGAAGGAGTGGTGAAGGCCGTGTGACCCACAGCAGACATCAAAGCTTACCATGTGAACTGTGCTCTGCCCGGTAGCCAAAGGGTACAAGAGCTTCCTGGAGAGTACAGCACTCGGCTCATTGAAAATCAGGAAAGCAAACTGAACTGCCTGAAACAGCACTGCACAGCCACCAGGATGGCTCAAGATGAAATCCTGGCCACACTTAGTGTGATAAAGACAAATGCTAGTCGGGCAGTGGTGGCGCACACACGCCTTTAATCCCAGCACTTGGGAGCAGAGGCAGGCGGATTTCTGAGTTCTAGGCCAGCCTGATCTACAGAGTGAGTTCCAGGACAGCCAGGGCTACACAGAGAAACCCTGTCTCGAAACAAAAAAGACAAATGCTCTACTATTTCCTGGGGGAGTGAGTGTTGACAGACATGGACACAGTTCCACCGTTCTTGGACCCAGCAGTGTGACTCTGGGGTTAGAGCTCACAGGCACATGTCGCTGGATGCTGGAAGGAAGGCTGTAGGTGAGAACATGCAGGTATTGGGGTTAAAGCATGAGGCGGGGAACAGAGAAAAGCAACAAGAACTGTTCCGGGAGAAACAGCAAAGCAGATGTGCCCGTGAGTGAGGACCTGCTGCCCTTTCCCTAGTGCACTGCCTGGGAAACTAGGGAGCTCTGGCAGGTGGCCTTGCCACACACCTCCTGTATCTGGTGTCTGTGTATGGCGGACTGCAGGTCTGTGTGTGTGTGGCAGACTGCAGGTCTGTGTGTGTGTGTGTGGCGGACTGCAGGTCTGTGTGTGTGTGTGTGTGTGGCGGACTGCAGGTCTGTGTGTGTGTGTGTGGCGGACTGCAGGTCTGTGTGTGTGTGTGTGTGTGTGTGTGTTGTGTGTGTGTGGCAGACTGCAGGGGGAGGCAGGATTGAAGAAGGCCTCTGCCTCACGGAGGAGAGGGAACACAACTGTGATGACCAGCCCACAAGGCAGCCTTCCTCCATGACTGCTGCCCTCACTGTTCCTCTGTTGTCTGCTAGTGTCCAGGCATACGTTCTCCCTGAAGAGCACAGGAGCTGCCACTGCTGCTGTGGATGGGACTGGATGAAATTGGGAGGAAATGTCACCCCATGACACAAAGATAGATAGCTGTCATCTCAGTACGTGGGAAACTAAAAAAGGAAAATTGCGACTTTAGAGCAGCTTCCTGGCTAGCCTCGGCTACAGAGTGATATTCTGTCTCAAAATAGTAATAATGATATTATTGGACTGGAGAGATAGCTCAGCAGTCAGGTACACTGGCTGCGTTATTCGCGGTCCCAAGTCCGGTTCTGAGTATCCACATGATGGCCACCAGCCATCTGTAGATCCAGAACAGAGCCTCTCATTGTGGATGAGCTGCTGCCCTCTCCTGGCCCTCGAGAGCACTGTATGAATGTACTGGATAGTCATAAATGCAGGCAACCCCCCCCCGGCCCCCACACACACACTGAAATATCAAACAAAGAAGTACAAAGAAGAACTATTCGTAATAGCCAAAAATTTAGAAAAAAAACCTAAATGTCATAGAAGGGAAAGATTTTTCATACAATGATGTTGTAGAACAGAAGAGAATGGTTCTTATAAAATAGTGTTGAGTGAAAGAAGCCTGACACACAATTTTTAATATACGTAAAGTTGTAAAGCCAGGCACAGTAAAGGGCACCTGAGATCTGGGTGAAAACGGTGCAGAGTAAAGCCGGGGTGGCAGCGCCTGACTGACTGAGGAAGCAGTCTACAGCTCAGAGCCAGCCTGCTCTACACAGACTCTGGTTGGAAAGAAAGTCAAAGTTCATAAATACAGAAAATGGTTGGAAAGAAAGTTTTAAGAGGCAGGGATTTTATCCAGATCATCTCTGACTGCCCGTGTATTTCTAATTCCTGTGTCTGCCTAAGAGGCAGATAGATCTCCTCCCCGCAAATCCCACCTCGTCTGTCTGTCTCTGTCTCTGTCTCTGTCTCTGTCTCTCTGTCTCTGTCTCTCTCTCTCTCTCTCTCTCTCTCTCTCTCTCTCTCTCTCTCTCACACACACACACACACACACACACCCCCTTACTTCTTTCCTTCAGACGGGGTCTCACTGTATAGCCTTGACTGGTCTAGTACTCTGGAACTCACTGTGTGGACCAGTCTAGCCTAAACTCATTGAAAGCCACTGCTTGCTTTTGTTCTCCCCAGTACTGAGACTAAAGGTGTGTTCCTCCATGCTCAGCCCTGTTCTCCATTTAATTAGATAAAGGAAAAGAACCACACAAAATCCATTGCCTGATTTTAGTCCTTACACAGCCTCCAGGAACACACCTCCTGACCTGATGGCTGTTAATCAAATGAAGACAGACAGACACACAAGGAAAGAAGATCTAGATAGGGTAAAATGAGTTCTCTGAGGAGAAACTGTAGGCCCACCCTAAAAGCTTGTCCAGGTTACTATATAGAGTTGAAGAGAGGGGCGGGGTGTTGTATACAGATGGACAAGGAGGTGGGTGTGTGGTGTGCAGCTAGATGAGGGGAGGCAGGGAGGCTGATGTCAGTGCAGGAGGGATCGGTTGGAGCGCAGTCCTCACACCGTAAATGTTCCTTCAAGGAGAACACTATTTACTCATGGACTCCCAAGGAAGGCTTTGTCATTTCATGGAGCCTCAGCAGGAATCATCCCAGGGGTTTGAAGCACTGGGATCCTTAACATGGCCGGCTCAAGTCAAAAACAACTTCTTTGTGATCAGGACTTTTTCCACTCCTCAACTGGACATCTTAAAGCCTTGAATTATGGTAATTGGTGGATCTACACATCTTTTAATTGCCCCATTTAGACTGCAAAGGCCATAAAAACTAGAAATTTCTCATAATCCCTCCTGTTAGTCTGTGATTAAATATTTGATAAATATTTAATCAAAAGATAGAGTAGTATAACATGTCAGTTTACACTGAGAACACCAATGTCGTTTGCCTGTGGCCGCCCTCGCTGACGATGACATGAGCCGGGCTCGGTGGCTGAGTTGAGAGAAGTAAAGGGGTAAGGAGTTAGGTCATGCTTGTGAATTGGAGGCCTGCCTGGGCTGCATAAGGCTGAGTTCCAAAGCAAGCACAAAATTAAAATGATGCTACTGTATATAAGTTTAAATTCCACAATTGTGCCTTTTTCTTAGGTTGATTGTGTAAGGCTGTGTAAGCCTTTGTGATTATGGTTGTTGTGTTTAAATGTCTTGTTTTACTTTGCTTTTAAATCATTGGAGTTGGGTCAGAATGTCTACTTGGATAGCCCCTCCCTTGTAAAACTATTGCCTCTGGTGCCCAGAAGTACAATGGCAGCAGCTGAAAGAACTTCACTTGCCCAGTGACAAACTGATTTCAGAAGAGAAACTGTATTTTACATCATACTGTTCCTTGTATCCATTTGTGTTATAGTTAATATGTAAGATAAAACAAGTTTATTACAAATACATCTTGCAGGCTTGCTAATGTAATCTTTGTTCTACCGGCATCTTAATTTTTGTCTTCATATTTTGGTTTGGGGAGACAGGATTTTGTGTAGGTCAGGATGACCTCAAAGTCACTATGAAGTCAAGTGTGATCTTGATCTGATACACTTGCCTCCACTCACTGGGATCACAGATAGCCAGGACATGTAGAGAGAGTCTCTCACGAATCACTGGCCAATACAAAAGCTTGTGGCCAATGAGCTGAGTCAGAAAAGGAGGTGGGACATCTGGCAAGGATAGAGAGGATTCTGGGAAATGGTCAGGAACATTTGAGATTCTCCCAGAAGACTGAAGAGATGGACATAAGGAGACGAGGAGGGGAACCAGCCATGCAGCTGAAGCCAGGTTAGAGTGAAAGGGATAGTAGAGGAAGAGCAAGTGGGAAAGAAGCCGGAGCTTATGTGTGGCCTGCGCATTTATTAATAAATAATCCGTCTCAGTGGTGATGGCTGCGAGTAGTCGGGAGGAACAAGTAGATTTTATAACCACACCCACAGACAAGCTGACTAGCTGTAGACTACAGCATGCTTTGTTTTACAGGAGAGAAAAGAATGTAGATTTAAAGGAGGGTTTTGTTTCTTATCTAAAATCATCTATTTCCAAAATATTGTTTTCTTTTGTGAAATCTTGCTTTTCCCTCGCTCTTTGAAGGATAGAGAGTTCAGAACTCTTTAGGGAAAGTGATGTCATAGAGCTCTGTCCTGTAGATCCACACACAGAGGGTCCTCTCTGCCTGAGTCGTGCCTGTGTGTCACCTCACTTTGGTCAGTTTCCCAAGCACGGCCGTACAGTCCTAAGACTGTCCTAGAGCCTTCCACCTCACCGCTAAGAAGCAGTGTTGGTTTGAAAAATATTTAATGTTGTATTTCCCCTAAGGCCCTAAGTACTCTTGGGCAGACAAATGTACACTCCTATGAGAAGAGTTTTATTTTTATTTTCTTTTGAAACAGGCTCATATAGCTCAAACTCAGTGCATAGCTTAGAGTGTTCTTAAGCCATAGTCATTAGAGGCTTTGCCTCAGTGCCTGTTTCTGTGCTTGTTCTTTTAAAAATGTGTATTGCTTTCTTCTTGCTGAGTGTGCATGTGTGTGTGGACATGGGGGTCTCCTGTCTTCACCATGCAGGCCCAGGACACAGGCGGCCACAAGTGTCTTTGCCCAGCAGGAAGGTGTTGCAGTCCCTGAGCCTAGTTTTGAGATCAGCAGGGGTGGGGGAGGGCATGAGCCCCCTGAGGCTATAGACTCACAGGCAGGTGAGCTGCTGCTGTGGGTCTGAGAACTGAAGTGAACTTTCCCGTCCTTTGCAAGAAGAGTGTGTGCTCTGAACCACTGAGCGCTCTCCCAGTGTTAACAAAAATTTTAAATGTTATTTTCAATTATTTTAAACTATTTTTTTAATTTATTATTTAAATTGATATTTTCAGCCCTTTATTTCATCTTGATTGAGTCATTTACTTGCAGCCTTAATACAGATTTTTACTTTAAATATTCCATTATAATAGCTTGTGTTTTCATATGACATCTCAGCAGGACTAATTAATTAAGTACATGGCATACAGATCACATTCCCCTCTCTGCGAAACTCTGCTCACAGGTCTCAGCTCCTGGTGCAACATTAACTTTTCTGTGCAGAATTGTAGCTGGACCTAACCCTAGAGATTTAATTATCTAAGTACTGTAGTGTTTAAGAAAAGCCCTTCAGCAGAGGCCAGCCTGGTCTACAGAGTGAGTTCCAGGACAGCCCGGGCTACACAGAGAAACCCTGTCTCGAAAAACCAAAAAAAAAAAAAAAAAAAAAGAAAATCTCTTCAGAACCGACAGGGTGGCTCAACAGGTGACAGCACAGGCTGCCAAGCCTGGAGCCTGAGTTGAGCCCACGGGAGAAGGGCTACACTCCACAAGTTGTCCTCCGGCCTCCACATGTGTGCCATGGCACACCCACACACACAGAAAGTAAATAAGTAATCGATTCTAAATAATGAAAATCTTTCTAGATGATTCCAATGGACAGCTAAAAATTAAGAAAGAACACTGAACTGTGTCCTGCTCTGTCCTAGGACTTTTCTCTTTTAGTCTCTTCTTCTGATGACTTAAAATTTAACAGTCAAACCACTACCACCACTCTCCCCCCCCCCCCCCTGCAAAAAGCCGGACAGTGGCATTGGAGTACATGCCTTTAATCTCAGCACTCAGAAGGCAGGGGGTGTCTATAAATTTGGTCACTGTGGGTCTGAAAGCACCAAGGACAGCAAGCTCATCCTCTCTCTGAAAGCCTTAGAGTCTGGAGGCTACATATTACACACTAGCCCACGGACCCTCTGTGGTTCATGAGCTACTGTCCTTGAAGGACAAGGATGGCCGCTGTGGAACATGGAGTCTGGATAAAGACTGAAGTCATGGCAGGTCTAGAAACTGACGTCCAATTCCAGTTCACCGAGCAGCTAGGAAAACTCGGCAGTCAAGAGCACTGGCTGCTCTTCCAGTGTTTGATTCTCAACACCACATAGCAGCTAACAGCTGTGTGTAAGTCTAGGTCTAGGGGCTCTGGTGCCCTCTTCTGACTTTCTGTGGGCACTGCATGCACACAGACCTGCACGCGGGCAAAACTCCATACACATGAAAGAATACAATTTTTAAAAATGAATTTCAGTGCTTGCTTAAGCCTCTTGGATAGAATGAATCCATTCTGTCCATGTATCGAGGCATTTCTTGGATGATCTTTTACCTCCAGTTAAGTCTTAAAATCCTCAGGCTGTCAGAACAACATAAACGACCTCTGACCTCTTAGTGCTTAGCTATGCTGCCTGTTGTGAAGTCAGGGTTAATGTGTCTGCTTTCCTCCTCAGGTATCCAGACCATTGATTCCACCCAGGCTCTGTTCCTCCCGATTGGAGCGTCCGTCTCTCTCCTAGTCATGTTCTTCTTCTTTGACTCAGTTCAAGTCGTTTTCACAATATGTACAGCAGGTAATTTAGCTTCGGGTTTACTAAAAGGAATAAACATTGTATTTTAATTATTGTTGAGAAATGGTAATGTATGTCATGCCATGCAAGGTGAACCTTCATTGTCTGCTACCAGAGTCTGCAAGGAAGGCAGGGATTGGAAAACTCAGGAGCCTCAGTGATCCCAAATAGTTGTGACTTGTTTCTGGCAGATAACCCACAGGTCTGTTAGTCATAGTAGCCATTAGCATCCTCTACTAGTCTGTCTGCAGGTAGGAATATTGACAGCTAATCACAATGATTAACCGCCAGCTTGGCAGTGTGTCCAGGCTAAGCAGTGATGGACATAGGGAAAATATTATCAAAAGCTGATAACTTTAGGGGTTCATCCTCTGCCTGCTGTGTGCTCCTCCTTCCTGCGTTACGGGAGGGTAAGAACAGCATACTCTGTCCCCATCTATGTCACACTAGGTACTAGTTCTTTTTTTTTTTTTTTTAAGTAGTTATCCATGCAGGAGTGAAAGACCTCTGTTTCTGGGCACATAGCTCAGTGCTGCATACATACATGAGGTCCCTGGGTCCCAGCTTCAGCACAAGCAGACAAATAGGGGAAAGATCTTTTAGGTAACTTTTCGACTTAGGAAAAGTACATTAACCTGACAGTGGTGTCGCACGCCTTTAATCCCAGCACGTGGGAGGCAGATGCAGCCAGATTTCTGAGTTCAAGGACAGCCAGGGCTACAAAGAGAAACCCTGTCTCAAAAAAACAAAAACAGAAAAAGAAAAAAGAAAAGTATATTAGAAAACCATCTTCCATGAGTTATGACACTTTTCCTGTAATGGGTAAAGAAAAAATTTAATGAGACTTACTTTCTTTTCCTAGTTCTTGCAACAATAGCTTTTGCTTTTCTTCTTCTCCCGATGTGCCAGTATTTAACAAGGCCCTGCTCCCCTCAGAACAAGTAAGTATTCAGGATGTTCCCTCTAAGTTATAAGAGTAACGGGGGTTGGCTGGAAAACAGATGGCCAGAGACTAGGGTTGGAAGATAATGTCTCCTCTTGCACCTTTTTATGGCATAGGAAATGCAGACATGTTCACAAGTGGGGACTGTTGCAGCCTGCTTCCTGCTCAGCTAGATTCAGAAGGATAGGCAGCTCTCTAGGGGCTGTGAGAGTAGAAGAGTGGTGGGACGTGAGGCTCTGTTGGTCTCTGCTGGGCTCAGCTTGTTGTCAACCTGTGTTGACACCTTCCCCCCAGGAGCCGTTGCTCCATGGACACAGACAGAGGTGGCGCTGGGAAAAATACTCATTTGTGGCATCTGGTTTTCAGAAACGAGCGACAGCCAAGTACATTTCCCCATCTTACAGATAACTCATCATTGCTAAATGAATGGAATCTGTCTCTTTCTTGATATTATTTTCTCTTAAGAATAAAATTTGCCTTGTATATAACTTCCAGAGACTGATTATTTTACATTATACTTTAGATACCTGTGTTGATAACTTACCTTAGTATAAAAAAAATGCAGTCTCAGTGCAATGGTTCAGTCAGTAAAAGTGCTTGTCTAGTTAACCCTCATAGCCTGAGTTTGAGAGCTTCCCCCGGACTACACAGTGGAAGGACAAACTGACTTCACAGTGGTGTCACCTGACCTCCACACATGCCCCCAACGCACGCACACACACACACACAATGACAGTAATAAATAAAATATAAATTTAAGAAATGAACTGCATTACCAAGTGGGAGCTGAAGGTTAATTGCTGAGTATTTCATAGATGACTCCAGCAAGGCTTGGATCTTTTAGCTCCCAGGGATTAGGTATTGCTCGCTCTGATCCAGCATTGTTAACGCAGCGCACCATGCCCCTCAGTGCAACCAATGTGTTTTCCAGGATTTCCTTCGGTTGCTGTGGGCGTTTCACTGCTGCTGAGTTGCTGTCGTTCTCCCTGTCTGTCATGCTCGTCCTCATCTGGGTTCTCACTGGCCACTGGCTTCTTATGGACGGTGAGTGATGTCATAGGCTGTGACTGTTCCTTGCCTGGTTTCATAGGTCACGGCCTCAGCTGTGGACCATGGACCAGTGCAAATATGTAAATCTCAAAAAACAATTGTGAACATCAAAAGTTAATTCAGAATCAAGCACACAGTGAAGCCACAGCTTAGACACTGGCTCTGACACAGTGCATGGCTGTTGGCAATGTCGTGTGCCTTCAATGAAGCCTCGGTTCTGAAGATACAAGGTGCTCTGCCTCCAAGCCCTCCGTTCATACTGATGCATCCTGTGCTACAGCTGCACTGTCTGTGCTGCAGTGCCCAGTCTTCTCTCTCAGAGAAACACAGTGCGGTGATAGAAAACGGAGGCTTCTCAGAGTCTGCTGTCATCTCAGCATGTAAATATCCAATTAGCATAGCTTTGGGTTGGGTTTGAATAGTTGATTTTTACAACTGCTATTTGAACCAGGCATAGTGGCACATGTGTTTGTTTGTTTGTTTGTTCCAAGACAAAGTTTCTGTATGTAGCCTGGCTATCCTGGAACCCATTCTGTAGACCAGGCTGGCACAAGCTTTTTAATTCCAGCATTCCGAAGGCAGGAGGATCTCTAGGTCAACCTGGTCTATAAAGCAAATTACAGACACCAGGGCCACACATACCCTCTCCAAAAAAAAAAAAAATTATAATAAACAAACAAAATTGCTGTTTTGAGTTGCTGGCCTAGTTTTTCCTTTTTTTTTTTTTTTTTTTTTTTTTTTAATAATTGAATACATTTTGGCTTTGAATTAGGATAGATTTTTTTTTTTTTTTTTGGTTTTTCAAGACAGGGTTTCTCTGTGTAGTCCGGGCTGTCCTGGAACTCGCTCGGTAGACCAGGCTGGCCTCGAACTCAGAAATCCGCCTGCCTCTGCCTCCCAAGTGCTGGGATTAAAGGTGTGTGCCACCACCGCCCGGCTGGATAGAATTTTTAAGTTTCTAAAATAGTCATAAGCATACTTCTGGCATTTGGTATTGTACACATATGCAAAGCAGCATTGTTGGCAGTGACAGCATCATCTCTGCAGAATAGTGAAGGTGTTTCCTAGACTATCATTCAGCCAGACTTGTTCTTGTAAAATGTCTAGCGTAGTATTAGCATGCAGATTTTTTTTCTCCAGTAGTAAAATTATGTCTTTTAAATTTATAACTTATTATCAGTAAATGTTTGCTTCACATACCAGTTTTATATGCCTATTATCCAGGGCCACATAAAAACTCATTGAGCAGAAGGAAGCTGCCCGTAAAGACGATGTAAGCCTGCTGTAGGCAGAGCCGTCACAGACACTCAGTCCTGGGCCATTCCTGCCCTGTTCTCTAAGCTACCAGTGGCAGTCTCCTGCCCCAGTTGTGCCATGGCCCTGGCATCTGCCTGTGGGCTTTCCTAAGGCAGGCAGTCATAACTGCTCACTAGTTCTTTTTAGAAGACTGTTCTGTGACCAGTTTTATCGCTCATTCATAGTCATTTCCTCCATTTTGCTTATAACACAAGTTTTCAGGTAGATACTTCTTATGTAAATGGAAATAAATATTACACATATGATACATAAAAACAGATCCTGGGCCAGAGTCAGCTTAGTAGTCAGGAGCACTTCCTGCTCCTGCCATAGGACCTGAGTTGAGTTCTCGCACTCCTGTAACTGCAGCTCTGAAGGCTTCCCTTGTGGTTCTGCAGGCATCCACACACCTGTGGTCTTCATCCGTGTACTCAGTGATACGCTGTGGTGTGCCTCTTCTTTATAGCCATAGCATATGCTGCTGTCGTCATACAAGAAACACTGAGCACTTTAAACAGCTTCAGAGCATTCTGAAGCATGTGTGCTATTTAACTGTAAACAACTGAGATAACTGGTGGGGCTACTCTCTGTAAAGGTGTGGCGTCACTCTGACCCGCCGAGGCAGGTGTTCTTTCGAGCTTTGTCACAGCACACATGATTTTCTAAAGATGAATTTCCAGGCATGACATCCACCCAGTAAAGGTTTCCTGTATTTATTGTGTGTGTTCTGAACAGGGTTACTCTGTGTAGCCCTGGCTGTCCTGGAACTTGCTGTGTAGACCAGGTTGGCCTTCAGTTCACAGAGATCTGCCAGCCACTGCCTCCTGAGCACTGGGATTAAAGGTGTATACCATCACCACTTGTCTAATTATATTTTAAATCTATAATTATCTCTCCTTTCAGAATTAGTACCAGCATGAGCTAAAATTTACTGCATGTGAATTGGTGAGATGATTAACAAGGGGTAAGAAGATTAACCCAAGTTCACTGTACATGCTTAAAAGCCAGAAACGTCATACACTTAAAACTCTGCACATGCCGGGCGGTAGTGGCACACGCCTTTAATCCTAGCACTTGGGAGGCAGAGGCAGGCGGATTTCTGAGTTCGAGGCCAGCCTGGTCTACAGAGTGAGTTCCGGGACAGCCAGGGCTACACAGAGAAACCCTGTCTCGAAAAACCAAAATAAATAAATAAATAAATAAATAAAAAACCTCTGCACATGCAGTTAAAATGAAAAAATGTAATATAATTTTGCTCATGATCAGGATGATTGTAAATTGTATTTTCTCTGATTCAGAGCAAGCATCATGTCATTGTACCCGAGAAGTGTTAACCAGAAGAACACGTGCTACAGTACAGTACAGAAGAGAGAGGGGTTAAACCTTAGAGGACTTTGTTTTCCTCGTCAGTGAAAAAGACGTGGAATTTGTCGCACTGGGCCTGTTGATGACTAAAAGCACAGTGAGGGGACAAGCCGGGTGCAGACTGCTTACAAGTTGTGTGGACGGCATGGGCGTCGGTCCAGCTGTAAACACACGTTTTAAACAGAAGATTTGCAGACACAAGGCATAAGGGAAGTTTACTGTAAAGAAGCTGCACACGCGATCCTTGTGCCCGGGAGAAGCTGCCGTCGTTAGGTTGGGGAAGGGTGTGCTCGGCACCTTTCACTCTGGGAACCCCTGCCTTCAGGACTGAAAGGATAAACCTTATTCTGTAGTGACCTCAACTCTAGTGCATTTCTGTCCTGAAACCCACCTAATAATTAAAATTCCGAGTTGCACGTGCAGGGAGGGTCCCCTGTCACCTAAAGGTCTTACTGGAGCACTGAGCAGCGTTGGGCCATTGATGCAGTTTGCAGTGTACCTAGAGGAGAGGATGTTATAGCAATCCAGGCAGTTACTGGCCATGGCTTATGCAGAGCAGGTCTGAAAAATCAGTATTTTTTATCTGCATAACCAGAAGTCAGGAACCACTTTACATAACAAATGAATTGGAATAGAGTAAATCTGAGAAACCTGCTACACATCCAAGTAAACGTGTCACTTTCTCCACGTGGTGGAAAGTCATCCACAGGTCCATGAGAGACACCTGACTGAGAGGAAAATTGGTTGCCGTGGAAACTAGAGATGTCGCCTCATGTTTAGAAAATGCTTGTGGCTCTCACGGCAGGATCGCCTCCACCACTGTAGTAGAACAAAACCGATGCTGTGGTGGTGCACACCTTTAATCCACTTGGGAGACAGAGGCAGAGGCAGAGGCAGAGGCAGGAGGATCTTTGAGTTCAAGGTCAGCCTGGTCTACAACTAGAGTTCCAAAACAGCCATAGGGAAACCTCATCTCAATAAAAAATAAAAGTTCCTTAGTAGCTGCTGTACCTAACTCTTTGACATCCTGTCTCACACTGAGAAATAGTGTCCCTTGGCAGCTGTTTTCTGTCGTTTTTATTGTGTGTGTGCCTGTGTGCTGTGGCATGTGTGGAGTTCAGAGAGCAACCTTTAAGAGTCAGTTCCCCAGCACTTGGGAGGCAGAGGCAGGCGGATTTCTGAGTTCGAGGCCAGCCTGGTCTACAGAGTGAGTCCCAGGACAGCCAGGGCTACACAGAGAAACCCTGTCTCGAAAAAACAAAAAAAAAAGGGGGGGGGGGTGTCAGTTCCCTCCACCATGGGTTTGGAGAACACACTGAGGTGACGAGGCCTGCATGCCTAGTGCTTTTACCATCTCTCTGGTTTTTATCTGTTTTTATCTGAGAACTTCATACACGTATGTAATACAATGTGATCATAATCACCTCCACCCTTGAATCTAGACCCCAACTCTCCCACCCTGTCCTGTGTTGTTTCCTTTTGCAGGTCTGATCCATAGCTCAGGCTGACCTTCAGCTCCCTTGTCCTGCTTTGCTCTCTAGGGTGCTAAGAAAACAAACCTGTTTATACCATCATTCCTGGAAGTGTATTTTCTATATACGTTTTTAATGTATAGAAAATTCTTGGTGTGTGTGATGGTGGATGCTTTTAATTCTAACAGAGAGGCAGGCCGGTTTCTGTGAGTTCAAAGACTACCCAGGGCTGCATAGTGAGACCCTGACTCAGAAGAGGGGGTACGGGGAAGATATGTGAACAGTTGAAAGCACTTGCCCTCTTCAAGGACCTGAAGCACTCACAACCACCTCTAATAGCTCCACTGGCCTCTGCACTCAAGTGTGCATCCATACACACATACACAAACGCACAGGGTTGAGGGGAAGGCATGTCTTTAAAACATGCTGGGGAGATGTTTAAACAGTGGTGCTGATCTGCTGGGGTTAAAGGCGTGGGCCACAGCGCCAGACTGATACAAAGTTGCTAACTTTGTGTTCACTACTCTCTACAGTAGTTATATATAACTATTATTCTAAGCTATATAATTAATTGCTTTTGGTGTGGGGGGGGCAGGTGAGATAGGGTTTCTCTGTGTAGACCAGTCTGCCCTGGAACTTCCAGAGATCCCATCTTCCTCTGCCTCCCGAGTACTGGGATCATAGGTGTGTACCACCTTAAATGCCCAGCTCAATGATTGTTCTTATACTGCAAGAATCGGAAAGGTAAGAAGAGAGAGTGTAGTACAAGCTGGCCTCTAACTCAGGATCCTTCTGCCTCAGCCTGCCTTTTAGTAACATTTATTTTTTTGTGTGTATATGAGTACTCTATCTGCCTGAAGAGGGCACTAGGTCACCTTATAAATGGTTGTGAGCCACCTTGTGGTTGCTAGAAAGTGAACTCAGGACCTCTGGTAGAACAGCCAGTGAGTGCCCTGCCAAGGAGATGTTCATAGGACCTGGGTTCTAGGTGTATAAACAGGCACACAGTCAAACACTGATGAGAAGTCTTAAGTGTATGCCAGGCACAGTAGCTCACATCTTCAATCCCAGCACTCTAGAAGCAGGTGAATCTCTGTGAGTTATAGGCTAGCCTGGTGTACATAGAGATAGAAAGTTCCAGGTCAGCTGTGGCTACATAGAAAGTCCCTGTCCCAAAATATAATAATCCTGCCGGGCAGTGGTGGCACACGCCTTTGATCCCAGCACTTGGGAGGCAGAGGCAGGCGGATTTCTGAGTTGGAGGCCAGCCTGGTCTACAGAGTAAGTTCCAGGACAGCCAGGGCTACACAGAGAAACCCTGTCTCGAAAAAACAAACAAACACAAATATATATAATAATCCTTTGGACATAAGATCCTTACTAAAAACAAAATGCATTTCAGTGTTCACAGGGCAGGCAGGGAGTGCTGTTAGCACAAGGTGTTTGCCAGGGCGAGGCTTCTTTATTATAGTCAAGTCTCTGGTATTTAAAACAGCCAAGCACAACAGTGAAATAGATGTATTTCTTTACTTTTACAAAACAAAAACAAAAAAAAACACTAAAAAAGTTTGGCCGAATATTTCATATGCAAGCTGTGTAGTGTGTCCCCATGTTTGTTAAGGGTTGATGACTGTCCTGAGTTTATACTCATCAGGACCAAGAATGCCCTTGCACAGGATCAGTACAAAATGGCCTGGTCAGAAGCTGTCGGGGACTGTGCCCTGACCCCTAGTCACAGTTACTAACAGTGACTTAGGACGCTCCAGTCAGACCCTCACACTGCAGTTTTTAACAACAAATATTTAACCTGTTACAGTCCATAACTACAGTAAGAATGATTGTAGAAAAAGAGTGTCTTTGTAATTTCACCATCGTTCTGTGTGAGCAGAAAAGTTATGTGCAGTAAGAAATGCTGGAGTCCTCAGTGCGTGTTTCATGACAGCATGCTGTGACGGTGTGAACACACGCATCCTGTCAAGGCTTCCGGTGGGCTGCTGGTGCACAGGTCCCCCTTGTCACAGTTGGTTCTTCAAATTAATTTTTAATGTTTATGTGTTTAGAAACCCTTACTAGTGACTAATTTTTTGTGTTAAACACAGTTTAAGAAAGTGGCTTTGGAGGATCTTTTTGTAAATTAGGTGAGAGAACTGGGAGGAGGACCGAGGGAGGGTTGTTGGCAAATATGTCAAGATTAAAATGTTGCAGATACTACATCGATGGACTGATAGGGAAAATACAATAGAGAAAACAGTGAATTATTGGAATGGTGTCTGAAGGAAGGGCTTGGTTTTTTTTTTTTGTTTGTTTTTTGTTTTTTGTTTTTTTTTTTAAAAAACAAGTCTTCACTGTGTAGACCAAGCTGTCCTTGAACCCAGAGATCTGTCTTGCCTCTGCCCTTCTGAGTGCTAGGATTAAGGTATGCACCTCTATGGTCAGCTAAATTGGCTTCTTAACAGGGTAATATACTCTACCCAAAGGAACAGTGTCAAGACAGGCGTGAGGGCGTTTCCTGTAGCTCAGGACGATACAGACCCCGGTCTGCAGCAGCCCAGCCTTGTGTAGAGTGAGGTGGCCTGCCTCACCCTCGCTGGCCCAGGTTGGCTGCTGAAGTCAAGTAATTGTCTGAAGTGAGAGTGCAGAGCAGCTGAGTGTGGAGGGGCCCTAGGGTTGGGTAGTACAGAGCTCATGGGGAGAGCGCCCACCACACACTGACCCCATGCTTCCTTTTCATGCCAGCTCTGGCCATGGGTCTCTGTGTTGCCATGATCGCCTTCGTCCGCCTGCCAAGCCTCAAGGTCTCCTGCCTGCTTCTCTCAGGGCTTCTCATCTACGATGTCTTCTGGGTGAGTGTGTGCTTCCCTAGACGTCCTGTTCCTTTCTGAAGTAGGTGAAGTGGTTGCTGCCCAAAGCTGTCTAAATACCCAGAGCTGGGCACGCTGGTCTGAGGTGATGGATTCCTTCTGCTGTGGGGCTGTAGGTCTCAATCATCTACAAGCCTTATGGTACCTTTTGCTGGTGGCTGCTTGATAAAGTAGGCAGGGTAAGCGATGGGTGGACCAGCCAGCGTGCTGCCGAGAACGCTTGCACTCCATCCCACTGGTCAGGGAGTGTCTGGTTCTGGATGGACTGCAGCCTGCAGCTCCACAGCCGTGCAGTCACAGAGTCTGATGCTGTAGGCAGAGATGGCTGCTGGCGAGTGTGGGTGCAGCTCCTCATGCAGCGTCTCCTCATCTTGGCAGGTGTTTTTCTCAGCCTACATCTTCAACAGCAATGTCATGGTGAAAGTGGCCACGCAGCCAGCTGACAATCCCCTGGACGTTCTGTCCCGGAAGCTCCACCTGGGACCCAATGTGGGGCGTGATGTTCCTCGCCTTTCTTTGCCTGGAAAATTGGTCTTCCCAAGGTAGGACATGAGGGAGCAGCGCACTGCCTTCGTGCATGGGTCTTCTTTCATCAGCATTCCAGTCCTGCACTGAGAGGGTCCGTCATCTGCAGACCTGTGTAGACAGGGAGGATTTTACGTTAGCACGTAGTGAGTGTTGTGAGTTCATCATGGCGTCCTCACTCGTGCTTATCGTGGATTTGCCCTTACCTGTTCCCCTTCTACTTTGATGCCATGGTTTATACATGTTCACCTAGATTCTATTTCCTACAAATGACACTTTGTTCTTGGTGGCCAAGTAAAGATCCGTGTGTTTGTTTGTGTGTGTGGAGTGCCCACACGCGCACCCACCCACCTGTGAGCCCTCACTTCCTCATGTGTTGGTGAGTGTATAGCGTGACTCCATATCTTCACTGGTGTGACTAGTGTGGCAGTCAACACGGCATGCGCACATAGTGTGTGTGCTGGACTGTTCACATTCCCACTCACACTGTGGCCGTCAGACTCCCTGGCCTTTTTTTCTTTTTAGTCCTTTTCCTTTCTTAGGGTCTCAAGGTGTTAGCTCTGGTTAGCCGAGAACACAGGGATCTGGCCCTGAGTGCTGAGAGTTATGCTGTGATAACCTGGCCTGTGTTTCTCCACAGTGACCAATCTGTGTGAGACAGACTCACACTGTGCTTTGATTACATTTCCTAAAGAGGCCGACTTTCTTCAAGGATTTATTAGTCATTTATACCTCTGAGAACTCTGTTCAATGCAGTTCCTATGGGTTACTTTGTTTCAAGTTTTGAGTTCTTTATATATTGTGTATATTAGTCCAGCAACATAATAAGAGCTCTTCTCTTGTTTCCCTCATTTTGTTGGAGCCCTAATGCAGTCCTGTTTGTCAGCTCTCAGTATTACCTGGGCTGGTGAAGCCATTATGGAAAATCATGCCTTTCTATCTCTAGAACTGTATTCCCCTTACCAGTTTTAAAGTTGCCGGTCTCAGGGTTTTGTTTGTTTTTAATTTGTGTGAATGTTTTGCCTGCATACATCTCCAAGTACCTCAGGTTTGCTTAATGCCATGGAGCCAGAAGAGGGCATCAGTTACACTGGAACTGGAGTGACAGATGGTTGTGAGCTGGCATGTGGGTGCTGGAACTGAGCCTGAGTCCTCTAGAAGAGCAGCCAGTACTCTTAACCACTGAGCCATCTGGCCCTTTAATTCATTTTGAGCTGGTTTTATGCCAGATAAGAGATTGGATTGTCTTAGTTAGTAGGGGTTTTATTTCTGTGAAGAGATACCATGACCATGCAGCTCTTAAGGGAAAACATTTCACTGGGGCTGGCTTACAGTTCAGAGGTTCAGTCCATTGTCATCTTGACAGAAAGCATGGTGGCACATGGGTAGACTTAATGCTGAAGAGGTAGTTGGGAGTTGTAATTGGATCAGCAGGCAGCAGGAAAAGACAATCAGACTAGGCCTAGCTTCAGCATTTAAGATCTCAGAGCCTGGGCTGGAGTGATGACTCAGTGGTTAAGAGCACTGACTGCTCTTCCAGAGGTCCGGAGTTCAATTCCCAGCAACCACTTGGTGGTTTACAACCATCTGCAATGGGGTCTGGTGTGTCTGAAGAGAGCAAACGTGAATACATAAAATTTAAAAAAAAAAAAAAAAAAAAAATCTCAGAGCCTGCCTCCAGTGACAACTTCCTCCACCAAAGCCACACCTCCTCTCTGTGCAAGCATTCAGATACATGAGTCTGTGAGAGCCATTCCTAGTCACACCCCCAAGGGGATCCACTTTCATTGTAAAATACATAAACATCCCGCTTTCCCAGATGTTTTGTAGAAAAGGCTGTCTTCAGTGTATGTGTGGGGTTGGGATCTAACCCAACAGAGAGCTCTTCCTGCATGGCCTGATCCCATCTCCAGCACTTAGAAAGGAAGGGATTGGGTAGGAGACGCCATTCTGCGGTCTGTAGTCCATTGGCTCGTGTGCTGTGGCTGCGACCTAGTTTGAACTTAGGTAATGTCTAGCCTTACTGGTGGTGCTTAGCCGGGCTCTGGCTATTCAGGGCCTCTTGGGCTTCCGATTTCTACTAAGAACAATACCAGAAGTCTGATGGTGATCATTAAATCTGTACCCCTTTTTAGTAGTACAAGCATTTTCACAGTGCTAACTCATGCGTAGGTCTTTGCATTTCCGTGACTTCATCATGGAAGTCGTCTTGTTTTTTTTTTTTTTTTTCCCTTGCCTATGGCTTTAAGAATTTAAGCACCATATCAAAAAAAAAAAAAAAAAGTAAGGAGTAGGAAACGTGGGTTGAGCCATTCTCAGATCCTGGGGATGAGCTGGCCTGGCGTGTGCGTGCGCGCGTTCCCTCCCCCCCCCCCCCCTCTCTCTCTCTCTCTTCTCTGTCTCTCTCTCTCTGCTGGTTTACTTGTGCTGAGGCTTTGATAGTTTAGTGATAGTGTTAAATGGAACTAGCAGCTGTAACATTAGAACTGTGTCTGTGTCCAGAGAGCTCTGAAATGTCTTTTTATTTCTTCATTGACCACTGGTACTCGGGACTTTCAGTCTTTGTGTTTGCACAGTGCATTGGTTATCTCCTTGTCCAAGTAACGAACTCCTCACAGAAGCTCCTACAAGAGGACAGTGGGCTTATCCTCATGATTTAAGGGGATATGGGAGGTATGTGTGCTGGAAACTTGGGGCTTGCTTGCTCTGAAGATCAGGAAACAGTCCCTCAGTACAGCCACCACCACTGTTGCCCCAGAAGGACCCCTTCCCCCCTGTAGGCCTCACCTCCTAATGGCTTCGAAATTTTGGAAAACAGAGCCAACAGTTGGGGGCCAGATATTCCAACACACAAGCCTATGGGGCGTTTCTTACTCAAACCAGGACGCAGGTTGTATAGTCTTCTTCCTTATTCATCTCTGGTTCTATTCCCATATAACCTGATAAAATGTATGAACTTATTTTAAGGATCTTTAAGACTTGCTTTTGCTTTGTCACCTGAAATGTGATACGGTTGTCTTTCTTTCTTAAAATTTCACAGGCTACTGAGAAGAATGTGTATTCTATAGCTATTTGAACATTCTGTAAACATGTTCTTTAGTCTAAATCACCTAAATTTAGCCAGGTTGTGTACACCTTTAATCCCAGTACTGAGGAAGCAGAGACAGGCATATCTCTTGAGATTGAGGACAGCCAGGACTACACAGAGAAAACCCTGGCTCAAAAAATACCGTCTACATTTAGATCAGTGGTTTTCAAACCCTTGTGGGCATTAACTGACCCTTTCACAGGGGTCACTTAAGAGCATCAGAAAACACTAATACTTACATTATGATTTATTATAACAATAGCAAAATTACTGTTATGAAGTAGCAGTGAAAATAATCTTATGGTTGAGGGTCAGCACAGCATGCACTGAGCTACAGCGTCAGTCACAGCATGAGGAAGGCTGAGAGCCCTGCTCGGGAGGCGCCCAGTTTGTTCCCGGAGAGAGAAGTCTCTAGTGTTTTGGAGAATGAGGACACAGACTGGGTCCTGGGCTGTGTGGTGTGGGCCAAGCTCAGCACTTCCATGTCCTGCTAGCACTGGGAAGCGGGGGCTGCAGAAACCCAGTGCTCTACTAGGATACGGGCTGTCCTCACCAGAGCGAGTGACAGGACTGTCACCTAAACTCAGCATGTCTAAAACCAGACTCCAGACCTCCCTCAGACAATGGTTCCCAGCCTGTGGAACTTGTGACTGTTCTATTGAAACCTTCAGAGCAGCTCTTTCTCAACTAGAGCCACCTCCAGTGCCAGTCCCTCTGGGATAGGAGAGTGGCAGGGTCATATGTCCCTGATGCTGTCCTGTTTTCACCGGGCCACTGGCTGACGTAAGATACTGGCCCCTCCTTGCCTGAGAGGTGGGGCAAGGTTCCTTCTGTCTCTTCTTGTAGCCTTGTGTTGCTCTGTGCTTCTCAGCTATGCTGGCACCTCATGTGAGTTGTGACGCTGCTCCTTACCACCCTGACTCTCCCCGGTGAGCATCAGAGAAACATGTAAGCTGCTGGCCTCCTCACCGTGCACAGGTGTGCTTAATACTACCACACTGCAGCACCTGCGGCTGTTAGCACACTGCAGCCGTGCGGCCTCTGCTTCTCACAGTTGGCTGAGAAGAACAGAATCTGGTTTGGGTTTTTTTTGTTTTGTTTCCCCTGAGACATTTGGTTTTTTGTTTGTTTTTTTTTTGGTTTTTCGAGACAGGGTTTCTCTGTGTAGCCCTGGCTGTCTTGGAACTCACTCTGTAGACCAGGCTGGCCTCGAACTCAGAAATCCACCTGCGTGCACCACTACCGCCAGGCTCCCCTGAGACATTTGTAAAAATGTTTTCATGTTAACAGTCTCTGTGAAGTAATCTGGGCAAAGCCAATGTGCTCCTCAGTCTGCTTTAGAAGAAACACAGAGTGACAGAGTTGACACTGTAAAGGATTTCCTAGAAGAGTTGCTTAGGAGACATTAAGTCACAAGTGGGGTTTAGCCAAAGGAATGTTAACTCCCAAATGCCAGAAGGTGAGTAGTGTGAACGAGGCCCGCCAGAGAGAGTTGAGGATGCTGGGGCGTAGATGTCTGTTCAGGACCCACCAGCTGTTCCTGACTCAGAGCCAGCAGCCAGGCCCCTGTCCTAGAGCACTGGGCATCCCTTTAAGGAGCGACACCAGGCGGGTGCAGGGTCACAGCCGTCAGGTGACTCTGGGTGACAACTGCTGAGAAAACACTGTGTCCTTACAATGACAGTATGGGATGTCTCTGCTTTGTAATCCTCCGTCTGCCTACGGGGCCAGACTGGCAGTGTCCTGTTTATATAAACTGTTCAGAGTGTGCCTTAGGTCAGGCGCCTAGAGAGACTGAAGGGTGACAGCACATGTGGAGGAACAAGTCTTCCGTGTATATAGTTAGTGACGCCTGCCCGTCATGACAGCACTTTGGACATTAGCCTCAGGCTGCTTTTTATTCTTTCAGTAAAGAGCCTTCTCCTCATTTTCCCCAATTGTGGGGAGTGATTTCGCATTGGCACAGTGTATCTCTGCAACATGGTGATAGGTCTTATCTGTGCTTTCAGGGTGTCACACACGGTGACACTCCCATGAGGTGCCTATGTGTGTGGATCACCGAGCAAACACCGAGTGCTCCCCCAGAAGCAGCAGCCACCTTGGAGATTCCTGAGGCCAATGCTCTGAGATCTTTGCACTTTCAGCAGCTAGTGTTGAACCTGCCATGGTGGCTCATGCCAACAATCCTGGCATGCACGAGGCTAAGGAAGAATCAAACTCTGAGACCAGGCTTGGCCCCACAGCAACAAGACCCTGCCACAAAATAACAAACAAAAGCAAACATTGGCGGTAGGGACTCATGGTGACACATGCCTTCAGTCTAGGATTTGGGAGACAGAAGCAAGTAGCTCTTTATAAGTTTACGTGGTCTGGTCTGTATAGTTAGTTCCAGGCCAACCAGGGCTACAGTGAGACCCTGTCTCAAACCAAAGGAAACAGACAAGTAGAGTCTTTTTAGTGTAAAATGAATATTTTTATATAAGTGGGATCCGTGGATTAATCTGGCGGCTGTGTTTTTTTACCTTTGCTCATCCCCAATAACCAACCACACAGAAAAAACAAGATTCATTTTAAGCTGCCCCTCAAGACACGCAGATACCTGACTTATGTCAACCCCTGTGGTAATCTGGCTCCTTCTCTGCCCCACCCCATGGTACTTGGATATTGTTACCGATCCAGCTGGCTCTTTGGGCTTCAGATGTTTTTCTCACGGGGCCTTCTCAGACCCTCTCCTCCTCCTCCCCCTGACTGGCGGAAGGTTCAACCCTGTTCTCTCTCCGACCCAGCCATTGGGTGATCAGCATTTATTGATAAGACAGAAGATAAATGGTAAGAGCTTTTTGCACAAAGTTGATTCGGAGATCCTTAACCTAAGCATTACAACGCCGTGTCCAGATTGAAACAAGATAGGAGAGCAGAGATATCAGCATTTGACTAACACAAAGATGTCCTTTACCCCATGCACAATAACATGCCTTCATTTTATGTCTTAAGAAGCCTTCCAACAGGAGGCACAGAGATGTAGACTGCAGCATCCTTAACATGTGGTGTGTGTTTCAGCTCCACTGGCAGTCACTTCTCTATGCTGGGCATCGGGGACATTGTGATGCCCGGCCTCCTGCTATGCTTTGTTCTTCGATACGACAACTACAAGAAACAAGCCAGTGGCGACTCCTGTGGGGCCGCTGGCCCGGCTAATATCTCTGGGCGCATGCAGAAGGTCTCCTACTTCCACTGCACCCTCATCGGGTACTTCGTAGGTAAGAAAGCCCCCGCCTCACACCGCGTCTTCCAGCTGCTGACCAGAAAGGCAAATCTGCCTGCTATGTAGATAAGAAAAGGAATCCTTGAGGTGCCGAGTGCTCCATATGTTGAGTGTCCATGTCTGAGACTTACGTAGAAGAACATGGCCAGTTCTCGGTCCAACGCGCACACGGGGTGCTAAGGGTCTAGCCACTGGATAAACTACCCTTTGGTTGTTGCCTCTGTTGGCTAGCTCCATTGCATACATCACCTCTGACCTCAGACCTCCTACTGATGTCTCCAGCCAACTCACAAAGCACAAACAGGGAGACACAGTTGGACTAGGGTAGAAATCGCGCATGCACACACCACACACACTCTGTCCTGGTGCTGCAGAGTCAGTAGGAAAAGGCAGCTTGCCTTCACTAACCTGCTTACACGAGATTTCCTGTCGGTCTAACCCTGCAAGGGCTCAGCAAGTGCTGAGGCTTCCCCATCACAGAGGGAAGGGCCTGAGAGGCAGGATGCTCGGCCAGGGCTGTGAGGCTTTGTTGCATATGTCAAGTCTGTTAGCACCTTGGGAGCTGGGCTTCAGCCCAGGACCTCGCCTCACTGGTCTCCGTTTCCTTGTCAGTTCTACCTGTTAGCTGTGTCAGAGCCACTCACAGATGCCTCTCTCCTAGGTCTGCTCACGGCGACTGTGGCGTCTCGAATCCACCGAGCTGCCCAGCCAGCTCTCCTCTACTTGGTGCCATTTACCTTACTGCCCCTCCTCACCATGGCCTACCTAAAGGTGAGAGCATCTGCACACGGGGGAGCCGACTGCGCCCTTGGTGTGGCGTGGGCTTTGAGTAGAGCTGTTGACAGGAAGGGCTGATAGTTATGCTGTTCCGTCCTCACAGACCACTGAGGGATTAAGTGAAGCCAAGAGAGTGATGTGCTGTCAGACTTCGTGCTTTGATCACAGCAGTGCCCTAGGGCCAAGCACGCTTGGGGCTGCGGCAGGAGAATTTTGAGTTCAGGGCCAGGGTGGACAACTTGGCAAGCTCCTGCATAGAAGCAGAAACCTGAAGGGCTGGGACTGAGGCTTGTGAGCCGTGGATTCAGTCTCCATCTCCAAATGCCAGACGAAAGACAGTCGGGCCCTGCTGCTGCCTGAAGCTTTTGTAGTGTGTGTTTGGAATGAATTAAGTGTTTGATATTGAGGCTGGAAATGTAGCTCAGTGGCTCAAGTCCTTGCTGTTCGTGGTTCACAGTACCTGTGTGGCAGCTTACAACGTCTGTCTGTAACTCCAGCTCCAGGGGACCCAACACCGCCTTTAGAACTCCATGGGTACCAGGCACACGCATGCTGTACGTGCATACATGCAGGCAGAGTACTCACACACTTAAAAATACATCTAAATAAACATATACTATTAAGCCAATATACGACTGCTGTCCTCAACTCCTTAATTTTTATCTAAGTATTTGTGTTGTTTTTGAAACAGGGTTTCACAGTGTCACTAGTGTCGCCCTGGGTAGGCTGGAAGTGGCTATATAGAGCAGATTGGCATACAGAGACCACTGGCTCTGCCTCCCACGTGTGTGCACCTGTGTCAGCCAAAGAGTGACTTCTCTGCCAGGTTTTTAGCGTCTTATTTTACAGACAGAGGTTCCTGAGCACAGCAGAGGGACAGACTTCCCTCAGGGCAGGTATGCCGAGGCCGCAGAGCCAGGCGTCTCCGAATTAGTGAGTCTTGGGCACTCGCACTGAGTAAGACTGATGTGAGAGAGGACTGCTACTGTGAGTTTGAACCTGGCCCTCAACAGTGTCCTTCTGTCCCCAGGGTGACTTACGAAGGATGTGGTCTGAGCCATTCCACTCCAAGTCCAGCAGCTCCCGGTTCCTGGAAGTATGATGGCCACAGGAGAAGTGACCGGAGCGCTGTCCTCGCCCTTTTCTCTCACCACGTGGTTTGTTCCCTCTACAAGCTGGCCTGACTCAGAGGCATGCCTGCTCACGGACTGCAGTGCGACTGGAGTTTGACTGAGGGCAGCGTTCGCAGAGGGGTGGAGCCCTTCTCTTCTGCGCGGACCCTTCCAGAAGGGGCAGGCCTCCCGGTGCTCCTCCCTCGTGGTTTTATGGATGTGCACCAGACTGTTAACTTGTGGGGAGACGGGGAACTTGACTTATTTAAGAACTACAAACAGCAAGGAGTTGTTCTGAACTTTGAACACTAACCGGACGAAAATCAATTAGCAAACCGAAGTCTCTTCAGTGAAGCCTCCAAAACTTTGGGACCAGTTTCCTCTGGGGGACTCCATTTCAGAGACCTAGGGCAGAACGTCTGCCCTATTTTTTTTTTTTTTCTTTTTTCTTTTGGATTTATTAAATATTTTCTGTGGCGTGAAGTGACTTATTCAATCCACAGACATTGAGTGACTTCTTATAACATACACATAAGAATTTGTTGTAATGACTGTGTCCAACCGTGTTGGCAGTGAGCAGGACACGGTTTTATACATACGTACATATATATATATAAATATATATATACGTGCACATAGATATCTATGAGTAAACAGCGACTAAACCTGCTAAGATCATGCGTGTAGCAGACGGGGGCTTGCTGTCATTTGAGCATGTAGACCAGTTCACCGTGCTTCCTCGCATAAGCTGCCGGCTCTGCAAGAGTCACGTGCGGTTGTGAGCCGTGGACGCGCTGAGCTGACAGACTCGGGGCTGTGAGGACTCCTCCTTTTGATCAGTGTAGCAAATTAGGGATGAAAAGTTTGAACTTTTTGACCCTTTTCTTTTTACAGGCTTCTCCCTCGCAGTTTTTCGTAACCGCCTCTTGAACCAGTGCATGTATTATAGCAGCAGGTGTCTTTGTGCTTTCTGATCATAGTAATGTACCACCTGTAAATACATTTTTCTATTTTATATTTTTTTGTATTTTTTTTTTTTTTTTGACATTTCGTTTCATTGGTGCGCTGTATTTTCCATGCCCCCAGTCCCTTAGAAAAAACAAATGGGAAAAAAGTAACGCAGTCCTGTCCTTGCTGTGGTGATTACAGTCTTGGTTTACCTGTGGTGACAGCTGGGCTTCGAAGACAAATGTCAGTTGCCTCTGCACATGGAGCTGAAGTCCAGGAGCTGGAGACAGAGCAGGCTGCTGCTGTGACTTCAGAGCCTGGCCCTGTGCCATCTGTGGGCTGCACGGAGTCTGGCGTGGGCGCACCTTCCCCTCAGCCCGTGTGGTGAGACAGCAGGCCCTGAAGTCTGCTCCTTCCTGGGGTCGCTGGCATCGTGGCCTGCCTGTCCTCACCCCTGCAGACGTTGTGACAGAGTGCAGCCTCAGGCCACCGTGTCAATGGAGCAGCCTACCACATGCTGTCGATCCTCTGTCATCTTCAAACTCTGCTGAAGGCTGTGAGGGGTTGGTTTTGTCTCTAATAAATGACTCCTTTTTCTAGCTTTGGTCCTGACTTCACTTTTGGTGGTTGGTGCAGAGCTGACCTGCCAGACACTGTTGGGCTGCTCTGTCCCCAGGCTTGTCTCCTGCAGCTCTGGCTCCCTAAGGACTCACAGGCTAGAGGCTCCCATTATCTGCCGAGCTCTAGCTGCAGGTGGCATTGGCAAAGACTGGAGTGGGCTCCTGAACCTCTTCCTCAGCCCCGGGGATGCTTGGGAGTGGGGGTGGGCTGGGGGGGGGTGAGAACCAGGCTCAGCCCCAGGGATGCTGGAGAGGCAGGGCTGTCTCCATGTTAAATGACTTTAAGGGCCAGGAATGCCTGGAGGTTGTCATTTCAGTTCTGGGCAGTTAGTCTGAGTTTGTGGGAGAGAAATCGCCCACAGCACTCGGACACCAGCTCAGGTCACGTGACTCTTCAGAGCCCTTGAACACGGCTCCCCCCCAAGCCTCAGCATGGACCAGAATGACCTTGAGTTCTGGAGGCCATCAGGGGGGTTGGGGCCTAGGGAGATGCTTCCTCAGAAGTCCGTTAGGCAGTCTTCGAGGAACCCGTGTGCTGGTATCTCACTTGTTCATGGCTGAGCTAAGAACATTTCACCCCCAAGTGTGCCATGTTCCATTGAGACTGCCATGATGTGGGCCGTCCTCTGAATAAAATGGTCACTGAGCTCCCTGTGTGGGGCAGCTGGAGCTCTGGGTACTTGGGCAGCAGGCTCCCACGGGCCTCCATTACCAGGTGAGTTACTGAGCCCACAGGAGAAAGAGTGGTGGGGAGGGAACACGGTTATGATACTAGTGTTCAGAATAGAGCCTTGTGAGTGTGGGGCTCTCTGCTTACAGCTCACCCGGACTAGCCCTCTGTGGCAACACTGCTATTTGTCAGAGCCAGCGGTTAACGTGGGCATTTCTATTCCTTCTGTATTATGTGTGGGGGTGTTTGCATGTCTTAAGGGCACCACGTGCATGTCTGATGTCAAGTCCACTGCAACTGGAATCCTAGATAGTTGCGAACTATTATGTAGGTGCCGGGAATCAAGTCTGGGTCCTCTGCAAGTGTCCCTTAAAAAAAATGGGTTTTTCCCTCCATGTATGTATACTCAATACATGTGTGTATCTAGGGTCATCCACAGAGGACATCGGCTCTCTGGAATTAGCGCTAGTTTCTAGCTGCCATGTAGATGCTAAAATTCAAACCTGGATCCTACACAAGAATAGCTGCTCTTAACCTCTGAGCCATCTCTCCAGCCTCTTGAAGGAGTTTTGAGTGTAATGAAATACGAGCAGCCTTCAGCCCTGCTTCCTATCAGAGCCGGCAGCGTGCTCTCTCCCCTGGCACATGGCTCAGCACCTCACCACCGGGCCTGTTCCCGAACACTGGCAGTAAGATCTCTCAGGCAACGACAGCCCCTAGGACATCAGCCTCAAAGCCAGGGAGGAAAGCAGTCAGCTGTGATCCACAGATAATAGCGACACAATCTAGCTGCCACCAGGAGAGCAGTGACTCAGACTCGCGTTTGTTTTCTCCCCCTCGTTGCCCCCCACCCCACCCTTAGAGAATCCAAGGCCCTTTCCGCCCTTGCCAGACGTTTAGTTCTGTGGTATTTAGGCTGACAAGCACAAACCCAAGTTGAACTCTTGTAGTAAAGTCGGAAGTTGCCCTGAACACCGGATGCGGCAGCCAACACTGCACACAGGGAGGTGGTCCCACAGCACAGCAGAGGAGGCTCGCACCTGACAGCAAAACCTCCCAGGTGCCGTGTGGCAGGCTAGACATCACAGCTAACGGGGCAGGAAGAACACGCTGGTGCAGAAGCCACGCCCCTGTTAGATGTAACATCTAAATGGCCACAAAGAAAAGACACTGCCATGAGCCTCATGGATTTCCTTAGTTCCTCATGGAGACCAAAAGAAGACAGCAGGGAGGCTAATGGACAGGCTGGGCAAGTCTACCAACCAGTGCGCAGGGATGCCACACCCATAAGGGATGAAGGAAGTGCATGTCCACAGGACAAAGAACAGGACCACTGCCTGCCAGCAGACCAGGCTGTGGGTGCCAGTTCCTCTGCCTCCGTCAGGACCCATGCCCATGGGAGAGAGACAGTGTGGCTCAGGACCACACAGCAGAGAGTGAACCTGCAACTGGGCCTGCCTGAGACCCTGGGGGCAAAGGATGGGAGGGAAGAGGCTGTCAAGCTGGACAACTCCCAGACTCCTTTGCAGTAGTTATACCCAGAGGACCGGCCACACCACCAGGATCACAACTGGTGATTGGAAGAATAACCGAGTTGGGGCCAGTGTCCTCTGCCTTCACTAAATTAGAAAAGCCCTCGCCGGGCAGTGGTGGCGGACGCCTTTAATCCCAGCACTTGGGAGGCAGAGGCAGGCGGATTTCTGAGTTCGAGGCCAGCCTGGTCTACAGAGTGAGTTCCAGGACAGCCCGGGCTACACAGAAAAACCCTGTCTCAAAAAACCAAAAAAAAGAAAAAAAGGAAAAAAAAAAAGAAAAGAAAAGCCCTCTACCCACCGAGATACGGAGAAGTTTTTAAACATTCCCACATCGGGCCCCTCACAACTCCAGCTCCAGGGGATGCCATGCCTCTGTCCTTACACCAGCATACATATACTCGAGTGTGCCCATGAGTGCACGCACGCTTGTGCATGCACGAGCAAAGCTTACTAAATCTCTAGGGCTGGTGAGATGGCTTAGCAGTTGAGAACACTGTCTGTCCTTCCCGAGTTCAACTCCTAACACCCACAAATGCCCTGTTCTAGCACACAAGTGTACATACAGACAGCACACTCCTGTGCTTAAAAAATATATACATAAAACATTTTTTTAATCTCTAAAACTGTTATACGGATAAACACATAGTGGTTTCCCAGTCATAAGATTGCAGCTCCACATAAACCAGGAGTCCTAGGACCAAGGCAGCAGGACGCATGCCCCCAGGCAGTCAGGCTCCCAGCAGAGCTGGTGTCTGTCAGTGTGGAGACACAGCTCTGCCAGACAGAATCTTAGTCACGGAATGTGAGGATGTCCCAGGTCAGCCGGGCGGTGGTGGCGCACGCCTTTCATCCCAGCACTTGGGAGGCAGAGGCAGGTGGATTTCTGAGTTCGAGGCCAGCCTGGTCTACAGAGTGAGTTCCAGGACAGCCAGGGCTACACAGAGAAACCCTGTCTGGAAAAACAAACAACAACAAAAAAAGTCCCAACCAAATAAAAAAGCTACCCCAGGGTGACCAATAGGGTTGGGGGGACCTGCCATTTGTCTGAGGAAGGACCTAGTGAGCCACCATAGGGCATAATTAAAACACAGTCCTGTTTCTGGCTTCAAAAACCAAAGGAGGCAGGGAGAGGTGACTCAGGGGTTACAGAGGACCAAGTTCCCAACACCCACATGACTGCTCACAAACGTGTCATCTGCAGGTCCAGCGGCTTCACTACTCTCTGCTTCCACAGGTACCTGAACACACTCTCACACAGAAAAACTAATTGAAGAAAGGAAACGTAACAAGTTCAGAATGAATTTGGAACCTAAAAATTAAAAGGGGGGAAAAAATCTTAGAAAAGGAAGAGAAGGCCAACCATTGTGGCCCACGCCTTTAATCCCAGCACTCAGGAGGCAGAGGCAGGTGGATCTCTGTGAGTTCAAGGCCTGCCTGATCTTGACAGTGGGTTCCAGGACAGCCAGGGCTACACAGAGAAACACTGTCTCAAAAAAAAAAGAAAAAGGACCACCTCACACTGTGTGTGAGCACTGATCAAATCCTACAATACTCAAGAGATTCAAGCCGACTAGAGACTGTGAATGAATGTCAGTTGCCAGCTGTCACAGAGGATTGATTTTTAAGTCGACTTAAACCAAGTTAAATGTTAGTTTGTATGTGTGTGTGCATGTTTGTATGTGTGCCTTTGTGTGGGCATATGTATGTATCTGTACATGTGTGTATGCATGTGTGCATTTTGTGTGTATCTGTATATGCATGCATGTATATGTATGTCCTGCAGCACACGTGGAGACCAGGGGATAGCATTCTTTTTTTTTTTTTTTTTTTTTTTTTGGTTTTCCAAGACAGGGTTTCTCTGTGTAGCCCTGGCTGTCCTGGAACTCACTCTGTAGACCAGGCTGGCCTCGAACTCAGAAATCTGCCTGCCTCTGCCTCCCAAGTACTGGGATCAAAGGTGTGTGCCACCACCGCCCAGCAGGGGATAGCATTCTTGAGTCTGTCCCTTCCCCGCCCACTCTGCTGAGGCACCTTCTCTGGCTTTTCCTGTGTGTTAGCCTACCTGGCCCATGAGCTTCGGGCAGCTCTGTCTCTGTCCTCCCCCTCACTGTAGGAGGGCTGGGGTAAGTAAAGGTGCACGTGGCCGTATCTGGCTGTTTTGTGGGCTGCAGGGATTGAACTTGGGTCAACAGTGTTTTTACCCACTGAGCCATCGCCCAGGCCTAAATGTCTACATTTACACAAGAATCCTTGGCAGAATTTCTGCCGTGTGTTGGAATTCTCAGGACCCAGCTCTAGGTTATACACACGGGAACAGAAACTGAGATCAGTACTCAAATGTAGTTCATACAAAGTGAAGTAGACCTAGGGATTAGAACCATGGAGGCTTCTAGAAGATTGTTTTTCCTTTTTAATTACTTATGTGTACATATGCATGTGTCTGTGTCTGTATACCACTGTGTGTGAAGATCAGAAGGGGTTACTATTTCTGAAACAGATATCTATGTGGCCCAGGGTATCCTCCCAGACATAAATGATCCTCCTGTCTCCAACCCCTGAGTAGCTAGGACAGCAGGCAGAGGTCCTCATAACCTAGAATCATTTAAGACTTTCTTTCTTACACATGGTATCACTTTGCAGCCCTGGCTGGCCTCCAACTCACAGAGATCCACCTGCCTCTGCCTCCTGAGTGTTGGGATTTAAGGCAAGCACCACCATTCCTGGCAACATTCAAGACTTTTAAAGCAGCCATTATAACTACATTAAAAGAGTCTGTCAGAAACCATCTGGGAAAGGCTACGGCAAGCAAGCAAGTTTTCCAGAGATGGCCCCACCATTTTGCATGACTGCGTTAGGTGAGGTATAGTATCCTCAGAGACTTCATCCCAGGATTGCTTCTTGATGCCAATAGGCCTTTCCCGACACTATTACATAGCCTAACGATTCCTGGGCATCAGCCCACCCTACTGGTCAGACTTCCTGCAGATCAACATGGAGATGTTCTCTCACGTAGTAACGCTGTGTAGACGAATTGATGATTTCATAATTCCTGATAATGATTTTTTTAGAACTCCTAAATTGAAACAAGTAACCTCGAGCCCTCTATAGAATAAAAGGTGCAAATAGAGAGAGTCCTGTAAACCTTCACATGTCACAGGCTAATTGAACTAGAACAGCAAAACAGGCTTGGAACAAATTTACGATCAAGGAAAACATTCCTTCTAGGTTAGGACTGAGGTCACTATCTGGTAACTAAAGGTCATAGACTGGGAATGGACAATGCATCGCAGGTGCAAGGACAGAAAATAAATGGTGGACTAGTTTATCTATACGAGACCTCACAATAACAATACACCAGACAGATGACTTGTCTCTTGACAAAATCGTGCTAACTTGTGCCCTAAAAAAAAAAAAAAATATTGCTTTGGGGCTGGAGAGATGGCTCAGTGGTTAGGAGCACTGACTGCTCTTCCAGAGGTCCTGAGTTCAATTCCCAGCAACCACATGGTGGCTCTGGAATGGGATCCAATGCCATCTTCTGATGTGTCTGAAGACAGCTGCAGTATGTACTCATATAAATAGCTGGGCGGTGGTGGTGCACGCCTTTAGTCCCAGCACTTGGGAGGCAGAGGCAGGAGGATTTCTGAGTTCGAGGCCAGCCTGGCCTACAGAGTGAGTTCCAGGATAGCCAGGACTACACAGAGAAACCCTGTCAATAAATAAATAAATAAAAATATTGCTTTAAACTTATAACGAACTTATGGAGCAAGTAACAGATAATGTTGGTCAGGTACTAGCGTAGTGAAAGACATGTAAACAAGTCTGCTGTAACTCCTCAAGTCTTATCGATCCATCTGTGACATGAACTAGTGCCTTAAACTTACTATGAACTTAAGAATGTTTAGAAAACCATGTGATCAATTATCCTGAGAAAGTATAAAAGCGAAGAACAACAATAAAGCTGCATCTTTCTTTTGTCTGGTGAAGGAACCCGGGGCCTCTGCCTGGCCAGTGGGAGGTCCCTGAGTCACAGGGAAAAGAATGCAAGTAACTTAAGTTGCTCTTCCCCTCCTGCTCTCGATAGAAGTTAACTGCCCAAAACATTTTCGACCCTAATACCAAGAAAGACTTAAACTGCCAGAAGTCATCAGCTTTTGGCTCAGATATCACCCTCACTGCCTGCCTCAGTTTACCCCATGGGTCCTTGACAAGATTCAAAGGAAGATACGCTTACAATAAATGAACAGATTAGAAACTGTCAACGAGGTTGGAGAGATGGCTCAGCAGTTAAGGGCACTTGGCTGCTTTCACAAAAGACCCAGGTTTGAGTCCCAGCACCCACAGGGCAGTTCACCACGGTCTGTAACCTCAGCGTCCTCTTCTGGCCTCTGTAGACACTGCATGCAAATCATGCACAGACAGGCTTTTGGGCAAAACACACAATAAACAAATAAAATCCAAGGTGGATGTGGTGGCGCACCCCTTTAATCCCAGTACTTGGGAGGCAGAGGCAGACAGCTCTCTGAGCCAGCCTGGTCTACAGAGTGAATTCCAGGACAACCAGGGCTACACAGAGAGACCCTGTCTTGAAAAGAAACAAAACTAACTAACTACAGTCACAAGAGAATCAGATTGGAAAGTCCAGGTGTTTAAATGGGTTCCCAGGGCCCCATCAAGAAAGGGAGCTTCCAAAACCGTGCTCACTAACAGGGCTGTTTCTACTGTACTCACTCAGGAGACAGGGTGGTCTGAAGAGTGAGTTCTAGGACAGCCTTGACCCTGTTGCTTTTAAAGTTGTTTTTAAAGTTTCACCTTAAAAAACAAAAAGAGGGTGTGAGAGCACCCTCAGGGAAGCAAGGGAGGAGGGGAGGGGGGAAGGGAGAGGGGGGAGGGGAGTTGTGGGGGGAAACCGGGAAGGGGGATAACATTTGAAATGTAAATAAATAGAATAACCAATTCTTTTAAAAAAAGGAGTGAAGAACCTCTCAAACTGGCCAGAGCACGGGAGGGGCAGCGCCCCCATTTAGACCCCATGAAGAGGACCCAACACTGCATGGCCACAGCCTCCCTGACAGCCTGGTGTATGGAGTGAGCAATAGACAGAAGTCTCCCAGGCATCCCAGGGGCTGCAGCTCAGCTTGGGTCCCACTGCTCACATATGCGTGTGTGTGTGTGTGTGTGTGTGTGTGTGTGTGTGTGTGTCTGTGTGTAAGATACCATACATGGCCAGTATATAATAGAATGTATTACACAGAGATAATTATATTTAAATATATATGTATTCCATATATATATATATGTGTGTGTGTATATATATGGGGAAAGGAAAAAACCCACACTTAAGTACTTCATAAATGTAAAAACTAAAAATACAAAACCTGAAAAGCAGCGGCAGGCTGAGCAGATGGCAAAGAACTTGCCACAGTAGGGTCTGAGCTGGGATCCTGGCACCCACATGCAGCCAAGCACGGCATGCACCTGGACCCAGCACTGGGAAGGAACGGACGCAGGAGGACCACGGGGGCTTCCTAGCTCCGGGTTCACTGACAGACCCTGAATCAAGGGCATCACCTATAGCCACATGATTCCACAAAGGTCCTCAAAAGTACACTGAAGGGAGTCTTTCGGCAAACGGTGCTGGGAATCCTAGCTCTCTGCCTGCCAATCAATAATCAATCATCAATCAATCAATCAACAACTCTCTTTCTAATTCAACTAGAAATGGACCAAACACAATTTTTTTGAGACAAGATCTTACTTTGCAATCCTGGCTGGCCTGAAAATTACTCTGTAGACCAAGCTGCCCTCAAATTCAGAGATCCCCCTGCCTCTGCTTCCAGAGTGCTGGGATTAAAGGTTTGTGCCACCACTGTTGGGCCACATTCAAGTTATTAATTAATCAAACAAAAGGTGTCATTTTAAAAATCAGTTAAACTAGAGTATGGTTGTGCACACCTTTAATCCCAGTACTCGGGTGGCAGAAGCGGGTTGATCTGAGTTCAAGGCCAGCCTGGTCTACAGAGTTCCAAGACAGCCAGGGTTACACAGAGAAACCCTGTCTCAAAAAAAAGGAAAAGAAAGAAAGAAAGAAAGAAAGAAAGAAAGAAAGAAAGAAAGAAAGAAAGAAAGAAAGAAGAGAGAGAGAGAGAGAGAGAAAGAGAGAGAGAAAGAAAGAGAAAAAGAAAAAAGGCTTGAAGGATGCAGCTGCATCAAATTAAAAAGCTTTTGCACAACAAAGGAAGCAATTATCGGCATAAAGAGACGTGTCTGTTATCCAGAGGAAAGTTAATGATCCACACATACAATAAGCTCAGAAACCCAACATCCAAACTCTAATTTCATTAATGATGCTCAGATGGACTGACCAGACGGGGCTGGAGGATGGCTCAGTGGTGAAGAATATTTGCTGGTCCCAGCACGTCCACATCGGTTGTTCACTATCACCTTTACCCCCAGCTCCTGAGGACTCCCGCGCCCTCTTCTGGCCTGCAGGGGTACTGCATGCAGGTGCGTGTACACATATATACACATAACCAAAAAACAAAAACACACCTTTAAAAACAGATGTACAGGACTGGAGAGGTGGCTCAGAGGTTAGGAGCACTGACTGCTCTTCCAGAGGTCCTGAGTTCAATTCCCAGTAACCACATGGTGGCTCACAACCATCTGTAATGGGATCCGATGCCTGATTCTGGTGTCTGAAGACGGCAAACTCACATATATGAAATAATAAATAAAATTTACAAAAAAAAAATCAAGATGTATAAATAAATCAATAATTACACCAAAAGACACATGTCCTCACCCACTGGGGGACTGCAGATACAACCTGCACTGAGGTCTTTTTTTTTTTTTTTTTGGTTTTTCGAGACAGAGTTTCTCTGTGTAGTCCTGGCTGTCCTGGAACTCACTCTGTAGACCAGGCTGGCCTCGAACTCAGAAATCCGCTTGCCTCTGCCTCCCAAGTGCTGGGATTAAAGGCGTGCGCCACCACCGCCTGGCCTGCACTGAGTTCTTACATCAACCCACTCAGAGTGGCTCACAACCATCTGTAAAGGGGCCTGATGCCTTCTTCTGGTGTATCTGGAAACAGCTACAGTGTATTCAATAAAATAAATCTTACCAAAAAGGAGATGGATATAAACAATAAAACAAGCAGACAACTTGGAAGACTAGGGATTTGAACCACTGAGCTACATAGCACAGCTGAGCTGAGTCACGGTGAGACCATCAGACTAATCAAGAGAGAGAGGCAAGCCACTAAGCCACCAGCCTGGACTTGTCAAAAACCCATCTCTGGCACAAAGTATATTACAGGCTGATGTGCTGTCCCGTGTGACTTTGAGCCAAACTCGGCGTCTGAGCCCTGGCCAACAGCTCCACGCAACACTGAGAAAGCCAGCTGCCAATTTGAATGGAGTCTCAGGCTCCTGGTGGTTAAGTTTCCCAACTTAGGCAACCATACCATCTTGCGACTGTCCTTAGGACATGCACCTGCTGGGAAACGTAGGCGTAAAGGATCGGGGTATCTAGGACAGACTCCACAGCAATTCAGGTTCAAATACACCCAGGGTAGCATTCAGAACTCAAGCTCTGCCGGGCGGTGGTGGCGCACACCTTTATCCCAGCACTTGGGAGGCAGAGGCAGGCGGATTTCTGAGTTCGAGGTCAGCCTGGTCTACAGAGTGAGTTCTAGGACAGCCCAGAATACACAGAGAAACCCTGTCTCGAAAAACCAAAAAAAAAAAAAAAAAAAAAAAAAAAAAAAAAAAGAACTCAAGCTCTAAGTGAGCAAACATGTCCTTTCGAAAGCCAAGCTGCCAAAGCCACCACCTAGCAGAGTGGCAGACTGAGCTCATGACAGCCCTTTCTTTTCTTTTCTTTTTTCTTTTCTTTTGTTTTTGTTTTTGGAGACAGGTTTCTCTGTATAGCCCTGGCTGTCCTGGAACTCAACTCTGTAGACCAGGCTGGCCTCAAACTCAGAAATCCACCTGCCTCTGCCTTCCAAGTGCTGGGACTAAAGGTGTGCACCACCACCGTCCGTCCGGCTTCTTTTTTTTTAAAGATTTATTTATTTTATGTATATGAGTGTGCCCTTCCCCCAGCCTTGAGCAGGCTGAAAGAACTTGTTTACCACAGCAGACCAAAACAAGAGGACTCAGGTGTTAACCACTTGGCAGACTAGTCTGCTACTGGAGTTGAGAATAGACTGCCTGAGCTTGCCTTGAGACACCTCCTGTGATTAAGGATGGATTCCCCTCACCCACTCTGGGCTGAAGCAAGAAGGGGATTGGTGGTGGAGGTGGGGCTTCCCCTTTAAATTGAAAGCTGAACATTAAAGTATTGAGCCTTGATCAGAGAACTTTGTCTTGGCTTCATCTCTTCTCGCCCTCTGTCCCCTTTCATTCCCAGCCCCTTTTCAGGTGAACCCAGTTGACTCGTGGCCACAGGCGGCTACATAGGAGTACACTATCCTGTCTTCAGACACACCAGAAGAGGGCATCGGATCCCATTACAGATGGATGTGAGCCACCATGTGGTTGCTGGGAATTGAACTCAGGACCTCTGGAAGAGCAGTCGGTGCTCTTAACCACTGAGCCATCTCTCCACCCTACATGACAGCCCTTTCAAACACCCCGGTGTGCAGACCAGAGCTTAAAGTGCCAAAGTTACTTCACCCTGGAAAGGGACACTCCTGAGCTGCCCTGCCCCCCTGAAGTTTGGCACCAGTCCTGAGATGCTAGAAACCCGTGCAAGGGAGCTCTCTGGCTACAACTGACCCATTTCCCTGCTGGGTACATACAGCTCATCACTGTCACAAGGCCGTGACAACCCTTACAATCGATGCAGCAGAGTGACAGCCCAGGCTCAGTTTGGGTTCCCCTCGCTCTCTTGGCCACACGCCCAAGTCCCTCCTGCACCACATTGACAGGAAACCAGTGCTACAAAGCTAGGGGTCCATGGAGCCCTCTGAACACAAGTGCCCCTAGTTCCTGGCTCCCAAGGTCCCCACCTGACGTGTGACATACAGTAGCTGCCATCTGCAGCAAGGTTGGGTGAGCTTAGCGGGACCCACTCTGCTCTCTGTGTCAATGGCTTGCACTTGAACCTAGAGAAGAGGCAGATTGGGGAACCCAGACACAGTAGACAACAAACTCCCCGCCCCAACCCCAAGTACTCACCTGGATCCGGAAGCAGAGCCGCTTTTGCAAGCTGCGGAGGCCTCCCTCTGCCCTCAGGGCATTGGCAGGAAGCGTCCTCAGACACAGGTGTGCCGTCACACCCACACCCCGGGCGCACCGGAGCAGCGAGTAGCACGATCGATCATTATCTATTAAACTCCCAGGATGTAGCTCACACTATCCCTGTCACTTAAGGTCTAGGAAGGGCACAGCAGTCCACACTCGACAGCTCCTGTCCCCCTTTTCCCTGCCCACCTGCTCACTGGGAGACTGGGACAAGCCCTCCAGCCGTAGTCTGAAGACCCCTGACCTCCTTGCTGGCTGCTTTTCCACTCACCCTGGTGACAGCCCCAGCTTTCCCAAGCAAGGATGCCACCCTCCCGACAACACACACACACACACACCGTCGGGTGCGGGCTTTGGCCTGAAGAAAGACACGGGCACGGGTCGGGGCTCAGGTGAGCTTTATTGGCCACAGGCGGTTCTACAGCCGCCCAGCAGAACACCTGCCCTCAATTGACCTCTAGCGAGGGCCCTATGACCCGCCCCCGGCCTTCCCACGACAACCCTGGGGACTCAAACACTGAAACTCGTGCCATTTGAGCCACCCGTCGCCCTCCTGACCCTGTCCTGTCTCTTGAGTTCTTGCCGCTGAGGGCTCATGGGAATGGCAGCACGGGGAGGGCCAGGGTCACACAGCTCTCCTCAGCCCTGCCTCCAGGGGGCGCTCAGATGAAGACAGAGGCACTGTTGGTGATGGGTAGCCAAGCTCGGTTCTGAGCTGACAACTGATCTCTTCTCGGTTCGCAGGTCGCAGCAGCTGGCCTTCCCTCTCCCTGAGACAGACTGTCCCCCAGTCTGCCGAGGAGGCTACAGTGAGAGGCAGAACAGGCTGAACGAGAGGCAGGTCCCTTTATGGTCTGACCAGGCCTCAAAGTTAAGCCATGCGGCTCTGCCCTCCGCCTCGGTCCGCAGGCAGGCAAAGTCCCCAAGAAGGGCTCAACTCCGGTAGCTCCGGAGCAGATGCCCAGCGATCACCAGTCTCTGGATTTCGCTGGTACCTTCGTAGATCTCGGTGATTCGAGCATCTCGGTAGTACCGCTCGGCTGGCATCTCGGTCACGTAGCCCATGCCGCCCAGGATCTGGATGGCCTAAGGGGAAGAATAGGCATTAGGAGGGAGCAGTCCCCCACACTGGAGAAAGGTCATTGCTCAGGGGCTCGGTGCTCACCTGGTGGCTAATGGCGGTGGCAGCTTCTGATGCAGCCAGCTTGGCCATGGCGGACTCCTACCCCACCCCAAGAATGGCAAAGTCAATGTCTTTACTTTCAGAGGGACCCCCTGGCTCAACACCCTCTATAAGCAGTATGCGCCTGACTTCAAAGTCCAGTGGTACCCTCTCTACCCCCCACCCCCACCTCAGAGCGTGCCTGGGGAGCCCCTCCCACGGGCACCTTGGTGAACGGCTTCTTATTGTCCTTCAGCATGGCAGCGCGCCAGGTCAGCAGGCGGGCACTCTCCAGGGCCAGGGCCATGTCTGCCAGCTTGAACTGCAACAATCCAGCCCCACCCGTCAACCGATGCTTTCCCTCCCACAGGCGGGGGTGGGAGTGGTAGGGTGTGGTGGGGGGGGGGTGAGTCAAGCGAGTGAAAAGCAAGCTTTCCTTCCCTTAGCCCCTGCGCCCCACGCTCCTGAAACCCCGTCCTCCAACCCCCTACCTGGATGTTTTGGAGCTTGGTGAGCGGCGCCCCAAAGGCGTTGCGGCTCTCAGCGTATTTCACAGCGCAATCCAGGGAGGCCTGGGCAATGCCCAGGGCCTGAGAGGCGATGCCAATGCGGCCCATGTCCAGGGTTTGCTGTGGGGACCTCCCAGTCAGTAGCTGTAGGCTGGGCCCAGGGCCTGGCCCCAGGGTGCTGCCCTGTAGCCTGGCTCACCATGGCTATTTTGAAACCCATCCCAGGCTCCCCGAGCAGGTTCTCCTTGGGGATGTGGCAGTCCTCAAAAATGAGGTTAGCTGTGGACGAGGCCCGGATGCCCAGCTTGTCTTCCTTCTTGCCCAGCGTGAGCCCGGGAGTTGGCATGGGGACCAGGAAAGCACTGATACCCTGGAAGGGTCCCAAAAGCAAGAGTGAGTCTGGCGAGCCGCCGCTAGAGCCGCGCGCAGCCACCCGCGCTCAAGCCCCGCCCCCGGTCAAGCCCCGCCCCCACTCCAGCCCCTGTGTCCTCTGCTGGCTTTGGAGAGGAGTGCGAACTCCATTGGGGAAAGAAAGGCTCCACGTCAGCCCCAACAGGACCAAAAAAATTCTAAGGACCACCCCAGGGGTCTGCTGGCCCACCTTGTTCTGCTTGGACCTGTCTGTGCTGGCAAACACCACCGTGGCGGAGGCCTCCCAGGAGTTGGTGATCCAGGCTTTGGTGCCGTTGAGGACCCAGGAGTCACCCTCTTCCCGGGCAGTGGTGGAAGCGGCTCCTGCATCACTGCCATTGCCTGTCACAAACACAGAGCTGGGGACCCATCCCTCAAGGCCCAGGGCATCTAGCTTAGAGCCCTGGCTGCCAAGCACAAAGTCCCTGTGACTTGGGCTCCAAAGGTGGGACCTTGTATCAAACCTTCAAAGACTCGTCCACAAGGACACGGGGATCAGGACAGGCATGGGACGTGGGACATCTTCAAGCCAAACCAAACCATCCTCACCCTACACGGGTGGCCTCCTGGTACGTCCAGGCAGCTGCAGCCCATCCCAGCAAGTCAGTGGTTCAAGACTCCAAGACAACGGGCCCCAAGCCTGCCTCTCCCTCTGGCGGCATGTGGCTTCTCTGTCTGTCACCCTGATCCTGAGGTAAGGAGACAGGGGACCCCGCACTGTGCAGTACCTGGCTCACTGAGGGCAAAACAGCCGATTTTGTCACCGTTGGTGAAAGGGGTGACCCATTGTTTCTTCTGCTGTGAGGATCCAAACTTCAGGATGGGTCCCAAGTAGAGAGACTGACGGGACAGCGGAGAGCAGTTTGAGCCCACCCCAGGTCTCTACTCTCTCCAGAGGCCCTCCCTGGGGACTAAGGGCCCAGGAAACCATAAGGAGAAAAGTCCAGGAGCCCAGGCTGGCCTGCTTGGCTGCAGAGATACACGGCCAAGGTCCACACAGAGTCATGCAGCTCCCCCGACTGTGTCACGTGACCCAGAGAGACTCACGTTGTTGACGCTCATGATAACTCCAGTGGAGGCGCAGCCTCGGCTGATCTCCTCCAGGGCGATCGAGTAGGCCAGGTAATCCAGGCCCGCACGCTCAGTCTCGGACATCCATGGAGCGCCCAGTCCATCTTCTTACTCCCCAGGGGCAGAGGTCCAGGAAGTCCAGCCACGCCCGCTCCGCCCCTGGGGAACCTGAGCCAGCAGCCCATTCACCCACTCACCTCCCCAGCTGAGACAAGTTCACATCAACACCCTCAGCTCCCCCAGCTGGGATGAGCTCGACATCCATTCACCGATCACACCCCAGCTGAACAGTAGACCATATTCACACCAATCACGTCCCCCAGCTGAGATGAGCATACCATCACTCCAGCCATGCAGCGTCCACACTTGACAGACAATGCTTGCATCTCAGCCCACAGCTGCAGCAGGGAACAGGTAGAGGGAGCCCGTTGGGGAAGTTAGAGGTAAGAAGCAGAATGCCTTCTGCTACGCTGGCTTTTCTTCAGTCCACACACACACACACACACACACACACACACAACAACGCATGCACACGTGCACCACAGGACCTTTGAGTGAGCCATCTCGCTGTTTACTCTGTCAGAATTACTCTCCGTGGGCGGTTCTAGCCTCCTCCCCACCTCCTTCTTACATCTGCTGACACCCCCCCACCCCACCCTGCACTTCCACAGCTGGAATCCCTCGTCCCTGCTCCTTTGACTACTGTCTATTCCTTGTCCCTAAGAGGACAGACACCTTATGAGGTTTTGTCTTTTTCTCTTACTGTTGTATACCCAGGGCCAGGAGCAAAAGAATACATGACAAGCGTGACAGGTCGTGACAGGCTGTGACAAGCGCTTGGGGTTTCTATGTGAGGGACAGTTACAGTAATAGCAACAGTTAGGGGCGGGGGTGGTAAGGGTGCAGGAGTGGGTGGGATTGAGCTGAAGAGAGAGACTCTTAACCGGCTTCTTCCATCACTCAGCTCAGCTCCTGAGGACGCAGTAGACCCTGTCACCTCTTAGCCTGATGTCTGGAGACGTGTGGACCACAGCAGGCCCCACCTGACTTTGGGAGAATGACCTAACCCAGCGGCCTCCGAGGATCTGAGGCAGGGGATGGTAGAGCGGTCACTACCATTAGATCTTTTTAGTCACCCTTCAGTGTCCCTCGGAGGCTGGTCCCCTGCAGCTACAGAATGCACAGGAGCTCCAGACAATGGCACCCAACATTGCCCTCCATATACTTAATTTTTTTCCTTTATTTTTATTTTGTGCTTTGAGTGTTTCGCCTGCGTCTGTGCACCATGTGTGTGTAGTGCCCACAGAGGCCAGAAGAGGGCGCCAGATCCTCTGGGACCAGAGAGTTATAGCCGGTTGTGAGCCACGTGTGTGCTGGGACCTGAACGGTGACTTTGTTGGGGGAAATATGAGGGGTCACAGAGAGGAGATGGGGGAGAAATGAGGTCAAGCACTCATGTATTAAACTCAAAAATAAATTTCCTTTTAAGGCAAGGTCTCATGTAGCCCAGGCTTGCCTGGAGATTGCTATGACCTTTTTTTTTTTTTTTTTTTCTTTCGAGACAGGGTTTCTCTGTGTAGCCCGGGCTGTCCTGGAACTCACTCTGTAGACCAGGCTGGCCTCGAACTCAGAAATCTGCCTGCCTCTGCCTCCCAAGTGCTGGGATGAAAGGCGTGCGCCACCACTGCCCAGCGAGATTGCTATGACCTTAAACTTCTGATCCTCTTGCCTCTACTTCCTGCGTGCTGGGATTCTAGGCAGCCACTGTTTACTGCTCTGTTTACTGCTTTTGAGGTGTTCATATTCAAAGCTGGGGTCAGTGCATGCCAACACTACCAGGTGAGCTACATTCATCCTGCTTTTTTTTTTTTTTTTAATTCATTTAGTTTTTTAGTTTCATATATGAGCACTGTACCCCATTTCTCCCTTGCCTCCCCTCTAATCCTCTCACACATTAGCCACCTGATTGTTTATCTATTTACTTAGGAACAGCTGATCCTCCTGCCTCTACCTCCAAGTGCTAGGATCATAGACATGGGCTACCATGCCCTGTACTGCACTGCAAAATAAACAGATTAAAATAAAAGTCTACGAAAGGAGCTGGAAAGATGGCTCAGCGGTTAAGAGCACCGCTGCTCTCTCAGAGGATCCGGGTTCCCCTTCCTAGCACCCACATGGCGGCTCACAACCATCTGTAACCCCAGTCACTGGGAGATCCAATGCCCTCTTCTGGCTCCTTGGGCACCAAACACGCACATGGTGTCCAGACACGTATGCCCATGTAACATCCATACACGTATTTAATATATTTTTTAAGTTTATAAAAAACTATATTAAAACATTTTTTTTTCCTTCAGCTGAGAGTGTCAGGCCCCTGAGAGCCCAGGACTGTAAACCTGGCGCTACCTCTACCCTAAAGAAAATGACCAATTCAAGGTTAAGGGCTCTGAAGGTGGCTGTAAACGCTGGCACTGTAAACTCATTTCTTTCTTCCCTTTGTTAGTTTAGGTGTGAAAAGACTGAAGTCCAGTTTGCTTGTGAAACATCCAATTGACAGGCATTGGCGCCAGCCTTCTCCCGGAGTCTGGCCCATGCTCCTCTGAGTGGCCATCCCTTGGCCCTTCTGTAGGTCAGCTATTACGATCCTGCGAGCATAAGAACCATTCCTCAGGAGACCTTACGAATGTCTAAGCTTTGGGTCCTGCGGAGGTGGCTTGGAAGTCTGTTTCTGAGAATTCTGTCTCACAGAATGTCACATCTGGCCTTGGTTTCCTCAGCAGAAACTTGAGATTATGACAAACTCTGGGGTGCTGCTAACCCCCCCTGGAGTGCCCAAACGTCACTGCGAGGGTTGTTGTTAAGATTATTATGCCTTTGTTTTTATTGATTTGGGGACTTCGTAGGGCTTTTGACTGATTTTTATCTCACTATGCAGCTCAGGCTGACTTTGAACTTGGGATCTTCCTGACTCAACCTCGGGAATACATCATGCTTTACCATCTGAATTCTTGTCACCTTTTGTTTGTTTTCCAGGCAGTTGTGTTTTTGTGTACCCCTGGCTGGCCCAGAACACACAGAGATCTGCCTCGAGGGCACGTGCCACCATGCCCAGCTCTTTGCTCTTAGTAACTGCATTCCTTCTACGAATACCCTTTCCCCAGTTCCACTGTTAAAAAGGAAAGCTTATCAGAACGGTCCCTGCATGACTGTGGGTGAACACAGGCACCCAATCTTGTCAGACATGTCTCCGGGACCGGATCTGGGATCGCTGGTCATCGTCTACACATGGCAGAAGTGCAGACAGCAGGAGGAAATCGTGAGCAGTTTGGGGAGGGACCCCAGGCAGCATCTGTGACAGTCTAGTCTGCCGTCTGAGCTATGCACTTGCTCGGTGGCTACGGAGTCACACGGTAACTGGTCAGTGTTTGTGTCTCTTAACTGAGGATGTGGTCTACTTACTTCTGGTTACCGCATAGCGTTCTAAACCTCCAGGTACAGAATGGAATTTAAGGGCAACGAAGACTCAAAATACTAGCCCATAGCACAGTCTGCCTGAGTATCACACATATACACAGGAGAAAATGATGATAACAGTTTACAAAAACGACCTCGGTATTTAAGAGGTCCATCGTGACAAGTGTGGCGGGATGTGCCTTTATCGGTCACAAGAGGCAACGACAGGGAGAGTGCATCTGAGGCCTGTCTGATCTACACAGCAAAACTTCTAGCCCAGTAAGGGCTGCATACTGAGAGCCTGTCTCAAGAAAACAAAATGGGGGCTGGAGAGACGGCTCAGAGGTTAAGAGCACTCCCAGAGGACCAGGGTTCACTTCCTAGCACCCATATGGCGGCTCATAACTGCCTGTAATTCCAGTTTCGGGACATATGATACTCTCTTCTGGCCTTGACAGACCAGACATGCACATAACACACACACACAGCACACACACACCACAACAATCACAATACATCTTTTTTTAAAAAGTTTGCAAATCTTGCCTAGGGGCCAGACGCTGAACAAAACAAACGTTGAGAGCACGTTCTGAGCCTCCTACCCGAGGTCGTGGTACCTCTGGCGGCCGCCACTGGCCACTGTGAGCCACGGAGGCTGCTCCTCTCACCTGAGCCGTGGGGAAGAGATGCTCCTTGTCCAGCTGGGCTGCAATGGGGACCAACTCCTTCTCAGCAAAGTCACGGCATGTCTGGCGCAACATCTGATATGTCTCAGGCAGTTCCGCAGACTGGTAAACCGTATGTAACCTTCGCCAGTCCCGAACACGGAGGGCTATCAGAGAAGGCTCCAAATTAGGGAATGACATCGCGAAAGAGCTTAAGACTCATCTATTTCTCTTTATGTGTCTGGGAATCTGTGTTTCAGATGCATATGCGCATGCAGGTGCCCACAGAGGCCAGAAGAGGGCGTCAGATCCCCTGGACCTGGAGTTCTAGGGGATTATGGGATGCCCAACATGGATGCTAGGATCTGAACTTACTTTGCTGTAAGAACAGCAAACGTGAGTTAGGAGATGATTTGAACCTGGAGTTCAGGCTAGAGTCCTACGCATAATGTCAAGATTCATTCATCCCTGGGTCTGGCGTGATGGCTCAGCAGGTAAGAGCACTTGCTGCTCTTCAGAGGATCTAGGTACAGTTCCCACCACCAACAGGGTGGCTTACAATTGTCTGTAACTAAAGTTTCAGGGGCTCCGATACACTCCTCTGGCCTCTGTGCAGGCAAAACACTCATACACATAAAATAAAAATAAACTTTTAAGAAAATAAAAAATAAGCACTATTTTCTCCAGCCCCCAACCCCGGTCTCAAAGGCAAACAAACAAAAAAAAACAAAAAAAAACAACCTTTATTGATACAATGTCAACAGGGCTGTTACAAAGAAGCCCAGGCTAACTGAATGCTTAACTGTTCGCTAAACACTTCAATCCTCAATATAATCCCATTTAAACACCTCAGAACTGGGTTTTAAGTTTCACTGGGTCTGGAGTTCTATAATGTGGACAAAAAACAGCCCTCAGCTCCCAGGAGTGGAAGGATTAAAGAAGTACTAATGGCTGATTTAACACTGTCCTAATTGTTAATGTGGATCTGGATTCGCCAAAGGAAGCGGTGGCCACAGTGTCAGGGCTGCTACAGATAAGACAAAATACTATTAAAAATAACTAACTGCTCACATTATGGAAACACACGTTAGAGGCCAACCACTATGCATCCTGTGATTTTAATACAGCTCTGAGGGTGGAAAACAGTTCACACTTGGACCACTTGTGTTGAGCGTCACTTCCAAGGTCACAGGTCGGAGTTCAATGCCAGGGACCGGCCATGGAGGATCAACCCACCCAGAATCTCAGCTGGGGCTGAAATAGGGTTGGGGTGTGGATGGGGTCGCGAAAAGAGGAGCTGGCGATGAGGGTCCCACAGGAAGGGAGCCGAGCAGGAGCCCGGATTCCTGCAGAGCCTGGGCCTTACTCTGGCCAGAGGCTACTGAACTAGGGCAAAGGCCGCGCGCAGCCGCGGGGCTGCTGCCCGCTCGTCCGCCCGGGGCCGCCGTGATCTCCGCCTGTGACCAGCCCTGGGGCTCCGCGGGCTCACTCACCTCTGCAGACAGGGCCACCGGCCCGGGAGAGCAACGCGGCGGCCATGGGCACGGATCTCCGGGACCTCCTGCAGCAGCTCTGGAGTTCCGGACCGCAGGGGCACGGCCTGGGCCACGCCCACTTGTTCACAGGGGCGGGGCCGACGAAGAGCGCGGGCCACGCCCACGCCCCGGAGCGGAGGGCGGGCGCCGAGCCTAAGCCACGCCCATCTGGCCGCAGGGGCGGGGCCTGAGACAAGCGAGCGATCTAGGGTCGTGGCCTCACGCGTTCGCAGGAAGTTAAGGTCTGCCAATCCGGAGACTGCGAAGTTTCCTTCTCCTGCCGTCGTCTCTAGTGAGGCTGCTGACAACGCAGAGGCATGAAAATAAAAGTAAACAAGCAGTCATCCTCGGTTTAAAACCCTCGGTCCGCGGGCGTATCCCCTAAATCCAGTTCTGTACAAAGAGCTCACACACCACACACACACACACACACACACACACACACGAGTCCAAACCTGTAATTCTAGCGACTCCTGAGCCTGACGCAGGAGGATTGCAGGTTCAAAGTCTCCCTGTATTACAGAGTAAATTCAAGGCCAGCTTGGGCAACCTTGCGGTATCTTTCTTCAAAATAAAAGTTAAAGAGGGCGTGGGGAATATCGCTCAGCGGTAGAGCCCCTGCCTAGCAGATTTAAGGCACTGGGTTCAATTTTAGGGAGAGAAGAAAAGACCTAGTACCTTCGCCTGCCCACCCACTTCTGCCTCGTGACAGCGTAGTCCCTGGCTCGCTGACCATCTTTGCTCGGACCACACAAGGCAGGCAGCTTTTGCCCTCTTGCCTGGATGTCCGCTACCTTCCTAGCCTACAGGTTTTTACATCCAGCCTTTTATTTACACTTCACCCTAGGATTTTTTTTTCACTATTCATCTCTCCTACTAGTCTGTGGATTCAAAAAGGACTGGAGGGCTCAGTATTTAGGGAAGATACCCTTCCCCTGACCCCCGTCCTAAGATGTGAAAGAGATGCTATCTTTAGCACCTCCTAGTTGAGGCGCAGAGCCCTGCTGGGAGTAGGGGTACTGCCCACTAACGCCAAGGGTTGAGTCTTAGCACCCTCAGGGCTCTGTCCCAGAGGCTGTCGGCACTTTAGCTCACAGGGTCTGCCCTTCGTGCCCTCCTGGTTTACATGCGTCCCATTGACCTGCACGCTCAAAGTCTCACAGCCTGCCACTACCTAGAAAACAATAAACTGAGGCAAAGGTGTGATAGTTTAGACTGCAAATGTTCCCATTCATTCTTTCTTCCCCATCCCCAAAGTCTGGAACTGCCTTCTTTAAAAAAAAAAAAAAAAGGCTTCCAAATAATGTGTTAAATGACTCATTGCCCAATACTGTGTGGTCATCCGGCCATCTTCCTGGTCTCCAGAACTGGATGGAAGACGAAAGAGAGACACTGGAGCCTGAGAGGTGGTGCAGCGGGTTAAAGTGCTTTTCATGCTGGTGTGACCTGAGTTTGGAACCCCAGAATCCATTTGACCTGGGTGCAGCACTGCATCGGATGGGGAGGTGCAAAGACAGGAGGATTCTGGGAGCTCACTGACATCCACTCTAAAGGAATCAGTGAGCCCTGGTTCAGTCAGAAAAACCTGTCTCAAAAGAGAGAGAGAGAGAAGAGAAGAGAGAGAGAGAGAGAGAGAGAGAGAGACAGAGAGACAGGAGAGAGAGAGACAGAGGACAGAGAGACGAGAGACAGAGGAGACAGGAGCCAGGCTGTGATGGTACATCCCTTTAATCCCAGACCTGGAAGTAGATGCAACTGGATCTCTCTGAGTTTGAGGCTAGCCTGGTCTACAGAGTAAATTCTGAGACAGCCAAGGCTGCCCAGAGAAACTGTGTCTCGAAAAACAATAAAACAAAACCAAAAACAATAGATGGCCAGGCTAGGTGGCCCACAGGGCCTGGCTGGCCTGGAACTTGCCATTAAAGACCAGAGACAAGCCTAGAACTCACAGAGATCAGCCCTGCCTTTGCCTCTTCAGTGGGAGGATTACAGGCAGGTGCCACGGTTCAAATTCGTATTTTTGAAGTATTTAAAAGTAAAAAGGAGCCGGGCGGTGGTGGCGCACGCCTTTAATCCCAGCACTTGGAGGCAGAGGCAGGCGGATTTCTGAGTTCGAGGCCAGCCTGGTCTACAGAGTGAGTTCCAGGACAGCCAGGGCTATACAGAGAAACCCTGTCTCAAAAACAAAACAAAACAAAAAATAATAAAATAAAAGTAAAAAGAGCGGAAATAACTTTATTATGGGCCTGCAAGATGGCTTAGTGAGCAAAAAATGCTTGCTGCCAAGTCTGATGACCTGAGCTCTATCCCCAGAACCTGCCTGGGGCCTTCTGTAGCCTCTGACATGGTGGCCTGATTAAGAATCCTCAAAAGAGGAGGTGGTCAGGGCAGTGTCTAAGCTCTGACTGGCAATCAGGTTGCCTCTTTATTTGAACAGATTTCACCCAACAAGTATAGATTACATATCCAGGGTTACAAGTTCGGTCACAATTAGAAATACAAACAGAAGGGGCTGGAGAGATGGCTCAGTGGTTAAGAGCACCGACTGCTCTTCCAGAGGACCTGAGTTCAATTCCCAGCAACCACAGGGTGGCTCACAACCATCTGTAATGGGATCTGATGCCCTCTTCTGGTGTGTCTGAAGACGGCGACAATGTATTCATATAAATAAATCTTAGGGGAAAAAAAGGTATCTTTTTTTTTTTTTACTAGGTCTGTCTTTACTGGGGAGTGAACATGGGCTAGAGTAGGCATAGGAATGTCCTGTAGTTATTCAGGAGCTAAGGGGGTGAAAGAATTCCCCCCCCTCCAAGAATTACAATTACAAGTCACCGCTGCCTGGCTTGTTTTTGTGAGACAGGGTCTCACTACATGGCCTTCGCTGTCCTGGAATAGTAAACCAGGCTGGCCTCAGAGACTGGCCTGCCTCTGCCTCCCAAGTGTTAAAGATGTATTGACACCATGCTCAGCTCAGAAATGTACAGAGAAGCTATCGCACACACTGGTAAGCCTGCCTTTAGGGCTGGAACAGTAGCGTATACGCTGCTAGGAACAGATCCCAGGTCCACAGGAAGAGCAGTCAGTGCTCTTACAGAGCCCTCCCCCCCTCCATCCCATGAATGTTTAACTCAAAGTCCCGAGTAAAACCTACAACAGAAAAAGTTTAAAAAGAAACTGGTGACTCTCAATTTCTTTTTTTTTTTTTTTTTTTTTTTTTTGGTTTTTCGAGACAGGGTTTCTCTGTGTAGCCCTGGCTGTCCTGGAACTCACTCTGTAGACCAGGCTGGCCTCGAACTCAGAAATCCGCCTGCCTCTGCCTCCCAAGTGCTGGGATTAAAGGTGTGCGCCACCACTGCCTGGTGTGACTCTCAATTCTATTCCCCAATTATAAACCAGTGACACCCAAGTCAACAAAAATGCAACAGCCGAGCAAAGGGACTGGGGCCCCAACCCCCTCCCCAAAGGGCCAATCAGGAGGCAAGACAAAGTGAGCATATTGTGAAAAATCTTTATTACTGTCTCTTGTGGTAAAATAATCTTATACAAATAGAATCACCTGATTTGTTTTGGAATGAGGATTTTAAGGACAGAGATGTTTCTTATATTCTGTGAAAAATAGATTTACAGGGAAAATAGACTTTCAAAACAACTCAGTGACATCACCACATGATCCTTTAGGACACAAAGGTGAGGCCACCTCCTCCAGACTTCCTGTGGCTATGATGCTCTGGACACGGAATGCGGATATTTTCAGAATCTGAGTCTATATTCCATCCCAGACATGGCAAAGTGCTGCCCCTAGGAACTGGAAATCAGATGCCCGGAGCATGGAGAAGCTTCAGAAGGTTCTTTTGAGACAGTGCTGAGCTAATCTGACATAACCGCTGATATCAGCCCAGTAACTGGCCGTCTTTCCTCCTATATTTATAGTTTAAAGGGCAGCTTGGCCCAAGGCATGGGGCAGGGATGGAGATCAAGCAGAACCCTGCCACATACCAGGAATGGCTCTGCCCAGCTCGGGGACCAGGTCCCCTGGGCTGCCGTCTACTCAGATTACTGATCTGGGCATGGGGCACACTGACCTCCAGCACTGAGTCTCTTGCTGGGTCACAGGAAGCCACTGTCGCCACGGGTGTTCCTGGACAGTCTGACTTCTGACTCGGCTTCTGCCTGTTCAGTTATTTACAAAGTATGACTTCCAGTTTACTCAAGTCAGGCACAAAAGTTGGAATTTCCCTAAGCAGCCGGACACGGACTACTGGCCCTTCAGAAGCTAAAGAAGACTGCTCCATCCCACCAGTATGCTGGGCACCCGGCCTCAGTGGGCTCTCACTGAGAACAGGCTGGTGGGAAGGGGATGCAGCCCTTCTCAAGCCAGCGTGCCGGCTCCTCCATTCTCCCAGGCTCTCCAAGCAAAAGCCAGCACGACAAGCAGGAAACAGGAGCAGCCCAGGCTGTGCTCCACTGAGCAAAGGCCGCGTAGCTCCAGGAAGCACATCCTAAGTAATATTTACCTAAATACTGGGTACCAAAATCCCTCCTCGGACTCTGTAAGAGAGCAAGGACTAGGAAGCTTGTCAAGAACACGGAACTCTCATGAGAGGAGCCACATGAGAAAAGGCAGAGACTGCTCGTGTCTGTCGGCAGGGGAGGGGAAACAACGGCCCCGCAGCTCCCAGCAGCACATGGGGCAGAGGCACAGTTAAGGCACCTAGATTTGGAGTGGACCCCAGTTCTGAGATTCACTGGAATGGTCAGGAGGTGCCCACCAGAGGGCACCTGGGCTCCCCAGCTCAGTGGGTGAATCCTGTGCACATGAGGAATAATCTAGGTGCTGGCCAGACTTAGAGCATGGGTCCAAACCCAAGGCCACTAATGCTCTAGAAGCCAACAGAGCGACACTGACCAAAGCACGTCCTTTCTCTCAAGTACTCTGGGGCCCTGGTCTCGTCACAGGTGGCATTACAGGTGTGAGATGTGGTGCCTCAGAGACATTTTATGCATACCTGCCCTTCATTCAATGGCAAACGGACCCAGCCACAGAGTCCTAGAGCCGCCCACAGGGACAACCTAGGGAGCAGGAGGGCTGGGAGTCAGTCAGTGGGGACTTCAGGACGCTCGAGGCCCACAAGGGCAGGAAGGCGTCAGGACAGGGACAGCACTCTGAGGCCTCAGCCTATGCTGCCCTTCCCCAACACTCACACATGCAGCAGTGTGAAGGCAGGATCAGAACACGCATTCCTCCCACCATGTGGCAGACGGCTCTAGGAACGACTTTAGCAGAAAGGTAAACAGATAGGAAGGCATTCCTAACCATGAGACTCTGCTCTGGAGTCTCTCTTCCAGGCTCACTGTACACAGTCAGCTCTCTCTAAAGCCCCAGCTGTGCCTCCCTCCCCGACATTACCCGGGGAGCCGGCCGATCAGTCCTATTGGAGATCTATTGGCACCCTGGGCACTGAACACTGACATCGTAAAGATCCCCCCAAAGAAGTCTGGGAATCAGGAGCACAAAGCACAACCAGCCTGCACTGAACTCGACAGACACCGTCATCTGTGAGCCAAACTGACAAGGGCCACAGCAGGACATGTTGAAGTCACGGCCAGGGGAGCAGATTGAGAGCAGGAGGCACCATCAGGTTGACACTGTGGTCTCCTCCAGGCCTGCCTGGGGCTTCTCAAAGGCAGGTAAGAAGCCTCCTCAAACAGTTGTCTTTTGACTCTGGTGCCACCTCCCAGACCAGTGCCTGAGCCTGGGCTCTGACCTACCCGGAGCTCTCTTCAAGTTTCTTCCAGTTTGCCTAACTGCATGGCGACGACAGACTGTGCCAACGACATGGGATGAGGGAGAAGTGAGCTGCTCTCAGCTGCCCACCGCACCCAGGAACCTGCAGAGGACTGGGACCCTGCAGGCTGGCCCAGTCCAAGCCTTCTGACTGACACAGCTGTGCCTGTGACCAGCAGGCTTGTCAGGATAAACAGTGCACAGCTAAGATTACACACAAATAAGCTTTTATCTGGACCCTGGGAAGGGAACCTTACCCTAATCTTTTACTTCTCTATAATACCTCTGTGAACTAGGAGCAGGGAACAAACACTGGGAAAAGAAACTGCTGGCTGGCACCTCCTTGGAGCGCAAAACGCCACCACTCAGCTGCAGCTTCCTGGACCAGGGTCAAGGTGGGTGCTGACCGCAGCAGCTGCAGTTCCCGCTGTGTGCCTGGTGGTGGCAGCAGCGCACCTCCCTGTCCACTGCTGCTGCGGTTACTGGCCTCCGTTATAGGCATAGTCCGCCTTGTTGTGCATGATAAGCTTGTTGTCGACAAAGTAGAAGCTGTCGGAGCGCGTCTCGTAGGGGTTCTCAATCATCAGGCGAACTGCAGGGGAGAGCACACTATGTGAGCCTGCCCACCGTAGGCATAGAAACTCAGCAGCGCGTGGCTAAGTTTGAGTCTGCTCTGCCCAGACGACAGTTCTATACAAGGATGCCATCACTGTCTAGTCATCCCTAGCCTGAGCTCTGTGCTGGTATCGTAGGAGACTAACCTGTCCCCATTCACAGCCACTCCCTTGCCCCGTGCTCCTGACCTGCCCAGCGCCCAGCGAGTGAGCCCTGGCTTCTGGCCTGCTGCCACCTCTGGACATCCCAGTAAAAACCAGAGCAGCATGCCCGTCTATACCAGCTTCTTTGGGTTGTCTTGTTTGTGGAGGAAGGATGTCACTGTACCACTATGGCTGGCTTTGAATTCACAGAGATTTGCCTGCCTCTGCTTCCCAAGGGCTGGGGCTGAAGGGGGCACCACCACACCAACTCACTTGGGTTTTGTTTGTTTGGTTTTTTTTAATTAAAAAAAAAAAAAAATCCCTTCTGTGTACAGGTTTCTTTGCCCGCTTACAGACATCTGTGCAGCACACGTGTGCTACACTCTCAGAGGCCCAGAAGCGCAGTGAGCGCCTGTGAGGACCCACGGTGTGGGCACTGGACATGGAACCCAGGCCCTCTGGAGACCCACTCCTCTTATCTTCCTCACGTCCCATCCTCCTACTGCTCATGGGCCTGCAGCCAATAGAACCCTAGGTACCGTCAGAGGAACAGAGGGGAAGCCGCTCTCTAGAGGGCTCTGGTGTTCACCTGAAGATCCAGACGGAGGCCCTTTGCCTAGGGAACTTCTGTCTGTCTGTCTGTCTGTCTGTCTGTCTAAATCCCCTCCTTGAGCTCTTTCCACACTGGAAGAAGGTAAATACAATGACAGTTGCCTCCTGTTGGTTCTGATTTAAGAACCGTGTGCCATCTCCCGTCTCTGGGGAAAGGCATCTCAAAGTGTGGCAATGTGACATCCTCTGAGCTCAGCCAGGCTGCAGCAATTGGGTCTACACTCAGACTCAACTCCACACCCTTTGCACAGTTTGCTTTCACCAGGTGATCTAATCTTGCGAGTATCTGCAAACCCAGGTCAGGTCAAACCAGATTGAGGTACTGTCAGGAAGCCCTGCCAGGCTCACAGGTTTCCACCTGGTTCCGGTTGTCTTGAGAGTGCAGCGCCCACTCCAGAGTGTGCAATCGCTAGGGACGAGACTTAGGGAACACAGGTCAGAATGCGCTGCCCGGAAGTAAGCAGGACGCATGGAGCTGTGAGCAACAGTGACAGGCCTTAGCGCCTCGGCCTCGGGCGCTGACCACAGTGAGGTGCTCACGAACTTCTCCTTAGTCCGCAGAGGCAGAGTCTGAGGTCACATGGCCTGACACACAGCGAGCCACACTTGCCTCTTGTGCAACTGGACCAGGTGGGTGGTAATGGTCAGAATGGGAGGTTCAGAGGGGGTGGTAGGGGCGGCGATCAACATTTACACCCCGACGACTCGGCTTCACAACTCTACCGTAGGAGATCTTGGACACTCATTCTCTAGTTCACCAGCTCGGCCCACGAGCACAGTCTTCCCTGCAAGGGATGCATGATAGCCGAAAAATAACAGTCTCATGCACCGACTCCCGGAGTAGCCGCTGAATGATCCGAGAAACGCGTCCACGCTGTACCACGTGCAACTACTCTCCTTCGCAATCCTTCTGGTGAGAGCACTGATTCTGTAGTGCATCCACGCACTGCCCACAGCACAGTCCCTGACAGGAGCTGACCCAATACACACTCACGTGGGCACCGACGTCCCTGAGGCGGAGAACGCACCGTGACTGATACACAGCCCCACGCTAAACCACGACACACTCTCCTCTGTGCGTCCAGCATCACAGAGACAGACAACGACTGTGTGTACATCACAGCACACCACTGACTGACAGACACACACACACCGTGTGCTACACAGCACAGACAGACTGACAGACACCACACCTGTGTGTACACAGCACACCACTGACGAAGACACCACACCTGTGTGTCACACAGCACAGTGACAGACTGACAGACTCGCACACCTGTGTGTACACAGCACACCACTGACTGACAGACACACACACCTGTGTGTACACAGCACAGTGACAGACTGACAGACACGCACACCTGAGTGCACACAGCACACCACTGACTGACAGACACACACACCTGAGTGCACACAGTACACCACTGACTGACAGACACACACACCTGAGTGCACACAGCACACCACTGACTGACAGACTTGCACACCCGAGTGCACACAGCACACCGCAGACTGACAGACTCGCACACCCGCGGGCACACAGCACAGGACAGACTGACAGACTCGCACACCCGTGGGCACGCAGCACACGACAGATGCACTAGTCACAACTCTCCAGCCCTGCTTCCTGGGCACATGCTGTGCACCAGGCTGTACCAGGCTCACAGCAGCCCTGTAGGGAGGAGCCGTTTCTTCTGATTTCACAGATTACGACACTTCAGGTCAAAACTGCTAAGTCACCCCCAAAGTTCCCAACAATTAAAGAATTGAGCAAAGTTCTGAACGCAGGTCCAGACCAAAGTCTGTCCTTAAAACAATGTACTACTCGCTTTACAGAACCTGGGCCGTGAGCGGCACGCCCTGGAGCGGAATAAGAAGACACAACCTGGCCGGGCGGTGGTGGCGCACGCCTTTAATCCCAGCACTTGGGAGGCAGAGGCAGGCGGATTTCTGAGTTCGAGGCAGCCTGGTCTACAGAGTGAGTTCCAGGACAGCCAGGGCTACACAGAGAAACCCTGTCTCGAAAAAACCAAAAAAAAAAAAAAATAAGAAGACACAACCTGGGTCTAAGCTCTGACATGACTCTGATCATACAGACTAGGTCCGCACTGACTGGATCAGAGCGCTAACCTCTATGCAGGACGGTAAGGTCAGAGGTCTCGAAGTGAAAGGTGCATCCTGGGAGCACTGTCTGATTTCAAATAAAGACACTGACTGACCTACAGACGAAAGGCCCTAATGGCCACTGCAGGCCACTCCAGGCCCAATCCCCTGACTACCTGGAAACACGGCAAGGAACCAGCATGTGGACTGGCACGTGGTCAGCGCCAGCCTCTGGTCTAGCCTACTGCTGATTCCACATGAGAGATTTATAATGGTCATAATACGAATGTGGAGGAGAATTTTCTACCGGTCTGAGCATGTGGGTGCCTGAGCATCAAGCTCCTGTGCCTGTGACGTCCCGGGACATCACTGAGACACGACCCTGGTTTGAGGCTTCTTCCTAGAGGGTAAGGAACTGAGCTCAGTTCCCAGCTCCCACATGGCGGCTCACAACTCTCTATAACTCCAGCTCCAGGAGACTCAACACCCTCACTCAGACATCCATGCAGGGAAAACACCAATTTACATAAAATAAAAATTATAAAATTATTAAACAGTAAGTCATTAGAAATCCCAGTTGAGGGACCCACAAGGTGGAGGAGAGAACCAATGCCCTCAAGCTGTCCTGACCCCGTCTCTGCCCTAACATGCATGTTTACACACATGCACCCATACTCACATGTACAGTAACAGTAAAACTTAAAACCAGCACAGCTCTGTGCAGGGAGCACTCAAGGTCACCTCCATTTAAACAGCAAACTTGAGGCTAGCTCTAGCTACACGTGACTGTCTCAAAACAAGAAAATACAGCAAACAGAGGGAAGTAAGGATCAGCTCTCCTTGTGCCTCAGGAGGTCGACCACTGAGTCCCAGGCTCATCTTTTGTCACCTACAGTCACAGAAATGTTCTCATGGAGTCTGTTGTACACTTAAGAATAATCGAGGGGGTGGACGAAGCAGGCAGACCACGGGCTGGAGAGCCGGCTCAGCAGTTAAGAGCATTTACTGATCTTACGGAGGACTCAAATCCAGTTCCCAGCACCCGTCATGCAGCTGAGGGAATCCAACGCCCTCGCGCCCTCTTCTGGCCACTGGAGGCATTGTACTCATGTGCACAAACCCCACCCGGATGGGGCACACACATTTTTTTTAATCTTTGGAAACAAACAAACCAACAAAACAAAAGAGAGAAAGAAAACTCATTCAAGAGAGGTTTGGTAAGAAAGGAAAGCACTGCTCACAGACAAGCAAGAGGCTGGGTGAGCAGCCTCACGGCTGGGCTCAGGGCTGGCCTTCCTCTGCACAGCCCAGCTGCAGCAGGGCTCCATGTGCCACTGTGACAGCGTGAAGCACGGAACAAGCACAGGGTCTTAGGGGAGCGTCATGAGGGAATTCTGGGTCTCAGCGCCCTCTCAGTAAAAAGTGGCTGAGCGACACACAAGACTACATAAGGCAACTCACTGAAGAATCTAGACAGTGTCACAACTCAAGAAATATCATCTTTCTACGCTGGCTGTGGTGACTCGTGCCTGTAACCCTAGCACACGGTGGAAGGGTGCATGTCGGGAGCTCAAGGGTACCCTCAGCTACACAGCAGGTTCTGGGCCAACATGCTACATAAGAACTTGTCCTAAAAAACAAAACCCGCCAGTGAGCTAGCTCGGTGCACAGAGGTGCCTGCCACACACCCTGGACCCCCCACAGATGTGGAAACAGAGAACTGACTCCACAAAAATTGTCCTTTGGCCTCCACCTGTACATTGTGGCACACACAGGCACACACTTAAACAACACACACACACCAGCCTTTTAACAAAGCTCTAAACTGGTGTGCAACTGGCAGGCAAGCTGACAGGAAGTGATGGAAGAAATAGTCATGGAAGTGGAGCACTAGCCGTCCCAGAAACAGACGTGCTGGCCCACCAGCACTGAGCTTCCCGAAGACCTTTCCTTCCTGGGCCATGACCACAATACCCAGGCCTACCTGAGATGCAAGGCTTGGCGATCTCAAAGAGCACTGTCCCTGTCTCCAGATCTCGAATTTTGAAGCGGGTAAAGTCAATACTGTAGACATTGTCTTCAGGTTTACATAAATAATCTGAAAAGGAGAGACCGAGGTATTAATAATATTCCAAAGTTACCATCCATTTCATCCCCTGGTTTTAAAGCAAACGTGTCTTCTATGTAACTCACTGAAAACGTTCCCCTAACATCCTCTTGCTGTTTTTAAGGTGTATTTACTTTATATTATGGGTATTTTTGCCTGCATGGAAGCAGCACATTCGTGCAGTGTTGGAAGAAGTCAGAACAGGGACTCAGATCCTGAGTCATAGTTACTGTTGGTTGTAAGATGCCTTTTGGGTGCTGGCACTAAACCCAAGTCCCCTGAAAGAACAGCCATGCTCTCAACCAGTAAGCCAGGGCCCAAATACTTCCTTTTTTTCTTTTTTTTCTGGTTTCCCGAGACAGGGTTTCTCTGTGTAGCCCTGGCTGTCCTGGAACTCACTCTGTAGACCAGGCTGGCCTCGAACTCAGAAATCCACCTGCCTCTGCCTCCCAAGTGCTGGGATTAAAGGCCTGCGCCACCACTGCCCAGCCCAAATACTTTCTTTAAAATATATTTAACATTAATTTTTATTTTATGTAAGTCTTAGTCACTGTTCTATGGCTGTGAAGAGACGTCATGACCAAGGCAACTCTTAGGAAAGCATTTAACTGGGGGTGGGTTACAGTTTCAGAGGGCTAGTCTGCCATCGTGACAGCACAGGAAGCTAGAGCAGCGGTCCTTCCCTTCCTAAGGCGGCAACCTTTAACACAGTCCTCACGGTCTGGTGACCCCAAGCAAAACATTGTTTTTACTACTCCATAACTGTCTGTGCTACTGTTATGAATCACATCTCTGTGCTCCGATGGTCTGTGACCCCTGTGACCCCTCTGATGGGGTCATTAACACCCCCAAAGGGGTCCTGTCCCACAGGTTCAGAACCGCTGTGCCAGCGCACTAGCTGACAGCTACCTGCTGATCTGCAGGCAGCTGCTGCAGAAAGGCTGGGCCTTGTAAGAAATCTCCAAGCCAACCCCAGGGCCACAGCCCTCCAACAAGGCCACACCACCAGTCCTTCCAATCCCTGATGACTAAACTTTCAATGTGTGAGCCTATGGGGGATTCTTATTCAAAGCACTGCAGTGTGTATGGTGCATGTTTTGCCTGTGTCACACGGGTACACTGTCTGCAAGGAGGCCAGAAGAGGGTGCCACATCCCCTAAGACATGGTTGTGAGCCACCATGTGGATGCTGGGAATGGAACCCAGGTCCTCTGAGAGAGCAGCCAGTGCTTTTAACCATTAAGCCATCTCCCCAGCCCCAAGCATCCTCTTGTGTTATCAAAATTAGGAAATTCAAAAAAGGAAAGGGAGAGGACAGAGAGAAGTTCAGAGATGCACTACATATGCATGAAACTGTCAAAGAAGAAGACAAGGTTTCTCTGTGTAGCCCTGACTGTCAGGCCAGGCTGGCCTCGAACTCAGAGCTCTGCCTGCCTCTGCCTCCTGAGTGCTAGGATTAAAGGCGTGCACAATCTCTGCCTAGCATAGTTTTTTGTTGTTGTTTTGGTTTGGTTTTTTAGGTTTTTTCTTAAGCTTGTTCATTTTTATCTCATGTGCAATGGTGTTTTGCTCATGTGTGTCTATCAGAGGCGGTTGGACTCCCTGGCACTGGGGTTACAGAGAGCTGGAGCTGCTGACGTAAGTTCTAGGAAGTGAACCTGGGTCCTCTGGAAGAGCAGCCAGTGCTCTTAACCACTGAACCGTGTCTCCAGCCTAAAATTTTAAAAAATATTTAATGCATACTAAGAAATAATATAGGGGTTGTTTGCCAACTGTATGAATAAACCAGATCAAAGTCTTCTGGAAAAGGCCAGGTTACAAGTAACTCAGACTCTGCAGCCATGCAGCGTATGACATAAGTACTCCGCTCTCACTGTACCCAGAGGTCTACCGACAGGAAGTAAGCAAATGAGCAGATCTTCGCAACGGAACTGCCAGTGCCCACAGAAGCCAAGTCAAATAATCCATGTAACAAGATTTTAACATCCACTTCAACCACTTAAAAGGTTAAACCCATTCTTAGTTTGCTGCACAAAAGCTTGCATCCATTAGCAAGGCCAGGGAGAATAGTAGGCCAAGGCAGCGCCTACGACAACCCAAGGAACTAGTGAAAACCAGGTCACAAAGATGCCACTGCCTTGTCAGCTGGCTCCCACAGCGTCTCTTCCAGCTGCAGGCACTATCTTAGCATGCTCCTTTGTGTTAGCCGTTTCGTGTTCTACAAGCAGGTTGGTCTCGGGTGAGATGGCAAACTGGAAAGCTACTGTACCCCAAAATCGTGTGGCAGAGGCTCTGTGTCTGTGGGACCTACTCAGTAAACAACTTGGAGAACACAAGAACCTGAGAGAGAGAAAATTCAAAGGCCACTAAGCTCTGGCTGTGGCTTTCTCCAAGGACTTGCAGAGATGGGCAAGGGACGTCACTCTCAAGTGTTCCGGGGAGACCTGAGTGCCTTTAGCACGTCTGTGGGGCCAGGCATCTGACAGTCCTAACTCAGCAGTGAGGCTCACAGGATGTTAGTGGCCAGGTGCTAACCATTTCTGTACTTTCAAATCCCCCGTGAAAACCCGAGAACTGCCGACGAGAGAGAGAGAGAGAGAGAGAGAGAGAGAGAGAGAGAGAGAGAGAGAGAGAGTGTCCCAACCCAAACAGTGTTGGGAAACTGGGTCACCAAACATCGAAAATCAAATTAAAACTATTTTAGGAGACAGAGGTTTCCTTTTGCCCAGGCGGAACCAGTTAATAGACACTTTCCCTCAAAGCCATTTCCAAGTCCCCGGGAGCTGCTAAGAACAACCTGAACTATACACCTCACAGCCCCGGGCCGAGTGAAGCAGTCCAGCCGACACTCTGGCATTCTTCAGGGAAGCGGGGTTAGAAGTCTCCAGGGCAGGGAGGTGAGGAGAACAAGCCAAGGCTAACCAGGTGACTGCAAACTCCTAGGGGAAAGGGAGTCAGGTCAGGGCTGGACTGGGCAGCTTCCAAAAGACAGAGATCATCAGGGAACAGACAGTATCTCTTCCCACCATTCCTTACCCGGGCAGAAAGACAGGAAAGGTGACTTCTCATGTAAAAAAATAAAATAAAATAAAATCATACTTCTGAAACCCTGTCAAACTGTACATTCACTAGAAAAAGAAAATTTCGAGAGCAAGATCCCAGTGCCAACTGAATACAAAACGCTCAAACTTTTAAACTTTTTTTTTTTTTTCTGTTTAGGGTGATGCAGTTTAAGTCTGCAAGAAATGCAACAGCCACGTGTTTGACGGAAGCACAAGCTACCTGACCACAAAGGGGGTCCCCGACCCCAGAGAGGGGACCAAAGCAAGGTCGGGTGGGGGAGGGGCTGTCAGGCGAGGGAAAGGCGGAGTCGGCAGGTAGGGGCTCTGCTGCCGAGGGCTGCGGAAGCTGAGGGTTGGTAGATCGGCAGGACGAGCAGGGACCTGGCTAAGGGCTGGGGTCGCAGGCGAGCAGGGTAGGACCAGGCCCTGATACGCTCGGACTCTAGAAGCCTCGCTCGCCGGGTCTGGGAACCGGGCCGTCAGAAGCACGGCCTGAGCAGACCCCGGCGCCACTACCCGGCCCAGCCCGCCAAGGACCCCCAGGCCCGGTGCCCAGGGAGGGCGCGGCCCGCCCGCCACTCACTCTCGGTGACCCGGTTGAGGCGTAGGACGTGCTCAGGGCGGATCGTATCCATTGCCAGCAGCTCCTGCTCCGTGACCACGGCCCCGTTGCCGTCGTCGGACGTGTGTGGGGGCCCCTGCCGCCGCGCCTTGAGCCGGTTCAGGACGCCGCCGCCCGCCTTCTTCTTCTCCTCCTTGCCAGCCACCAACCCGCCGGGCCCAGCCTGCGACCCCGCGGTCGCAGCATTCGGGTTCGACCCGCTCATCGCTCCACCGCCAAGATGGCCGCCACCTCAGGGCGCCGTAACTATGGAGAGCGGGGGCGGGACCCAGTCGTCTAGGGCGGGGCCTGAGCTCCTGGAGGCGGGGCCTGGGCGCCTGGGGGCGGGACCTGTGGGGGAGCCGCCTCCCAAGCCAACTTTGAGCCTGTTAGGCGAGATAGGATTGATATTTAAAAATACATTCTTAAAGCCGGCGCTGGTGGCGCACGCCTTTAATCTCAGCACTTGGGAGGCAGAGGCAGGCGGATTTCTGAGTTCGAGGCCAGCCTGGTCTACAGAGTGAGTGCCAGACAGCAAGGCTACAAGAAAACCTGTCTCAAAAAAAAACTAAAAAAAAAAAAAAAGCGTGGTGGCGCACGCCTTTAATCCAGCACTTGGAGGCAGAGGCAGGCGGATCTCAAGACAGCCTGGTCTACAGAGCTCGTCCTCGTCCAGGACAGCCAGGGTTACAGACCAAAAAAAAAAAAACCCTGTGTCAAAAACCCAGTAATAATAATAACTATTATGTATTAATCACATAAAGATATTCAAGTGAAGGGGTTAGAAAAATGCATTAAAACCATAATCCTCAGGCCGGGCTGTGATGGCACACGCCTTTAATCCCAGCACTTGGAGGCAGAGGCAGGAGAATTTCTGAGTTCCAGGCCAGCCTGGTCTACAGAGTGAGTTCCAGGACAGCCAGAGCTACACAGAGAAACCCTGTCTCGAAAAACCAAAAAAAAAAAAAAAAAGTAAATAAAGTGAATATATATTTTAGTCAAACGGCTTTGAAACAACTCTAACAGTTAAGTTGCTGGCGCATGCCTTTAATCTCTGTCCTTGGAAGCAGAAGCAGGAGAATCTCTGAGTTCCAGGATAGCCAGGGTTACACAAAGAAACTTTGTCTCCTGGAAGTGGGGAGGAAAGGTGCTCTTAACCACTGAATCATCTCTCCAGTCCCTGTGTCCTATTTATTTATTTATTTATTTATTTATCATTTTTGGAGACAGGTTCTCATGGGTCTCACTATAATATAACCTGTCTGACCTGGAACTATGTAGCCAAGTCTGGCTTCAAACTCACAGAGATCCACCTGCTTCTGTCTCCCAAGTACTGGGTTAACTATGCATTGCCACCACCTGGGTCTATAGTTGTTTTGGTTTGTTTTTGCCCCCACCCTCCCCTACAGTTTAATTTTTTTTTCTTTTTCGAGACAAGGTTTCTTTGTGTAGCCCTGGCTGTCCTGGAACTCACTCTGTAGACCAGGCTGGCCTGGAACTCAGAAATTCTCCTGCCTCTGCCTCCCAAGTGCTGGGATTAAAGGCGTGCGCCACCACCACCCGGCCTCCTCACTACTTTCTAAGGTTTATGAACGGCTCTCTTTGGAAAAAAAAAAAAAAAAAAAAGACATATCCTAGCAGTTTGAAGGAAATAAAATAGAGAATTGCTGCGTTAAACAGTAACTGCTTCCCTGTGACCCCCAACACTGCTCAGAGTCTCTTCAGCCACTGTAAGAGGTGTGACTGTGGCTGTTTTCCAAGGCAGTCCCCTAGTAACCAGGCGGTCTACCTCAAATCAGACCAGGCAAGTCGAGCCTAGAGCTGGTGCACCAAGGTAAGCTTGACATCACAGGGTTTTTCTCTGCAGACAGGGAGGGCAGTTCTGCTGCTTCCTGAATGATGGCTTGCCTCAAATCAGCAAGCTGGGGCTGGATGGCAGACACACCTTGTGGTCTGGGACCAGAAAGTAGTAATTTCCGCAGTATCTAAGCCACTTCACTCCTAGACTGAGGACTTTTTTTAAAAGAAGGCTATCAATTCATTAATTGAACATGCTACCTGATCCCCAAAAAGAGATTTCTCGCATATTCCAAAGCTCCATGGTACATGATTGGTGAATACAGTTTTCATACTTTTGTTTGTGTGTGTGGGGGGGGTAGCATGTGTTGATCTAGTCATTCCTGAAAGCGCTCCTGAAAGTCATAATGCCATATATGTAAATGACAAGGCTCATGCATGTGACTTGCTTCCCAGTTGACGGAACTGTTTGCAAAGGACTAGGAGGTGTGGCCTCAGAGGAGGTGTGTCACTGGGAATGGGTTTTGAGGTTGTAAAAGCCCATACCAGGCCCTGTTAACCCTCTCTCCATCTGGGTCGAGATGTGAGCGCTCCTGCCTGCCTGCTTGCCTATTGCCATGCTCCCTGTCTTGATGGTCATCAACTCCAAACCTCGGAAACGGTAAGCCCCATTGTAACCCCTGTTTCTATAAGTTACCTTGGTCATGGAGTCTTGTAACAGCAAAAGAAAGGTAAGAGGCTTCTCAAAAAACACTTGCACACATGGGTGTGCACTCTAGCAACTTGTACTGGCAAAACCTAATGAACTCTCAGGGTTCACTGTTCAATGGGGGACTGGTAAAACACACCCCAATCTCATAGCTGCTGTGCAGCTCTTCAAATGGAAGACTTATCTGTACCTGTCTATCTCCAGACTCTAAGACATGTTTAAAGGAAAAAAAAAAAACAACCCCAAGATGCAGAATGGTGTGTGTAGAATATCTACATTTATTTATAAATATATTATGTTAGGCTTGCAAGATGGCACAGTGGGTAAAGCCATTTGCCAAATCTGAGGACCTGAATTTTGTAGGAGGAGCTAAGGTGGGAGGAGTTAGGAGAGGAAGAGATAAAAGGAAGAGGAGGAGTGAGAGAGAGCAGAGATGTAGGAGCGATGGAGATGGATGTTCACGAGTCTGTAGCAGTCAAAGGTAGTTGGTATATCTAGGTTGGGTATTGGGTTACACTTCTGATTGCATGGGTATCTTGTTACTTATCATTGCCAAATATATAAGCTTTGATTAATCTATAAGAATTAGAGTCTCATTCTCTCACTGGGCCGGCATGGATGGTGGAATGGTCTGGGCAATGCCCTGCCTTGCGGAGACAGCATGGAAGATGGGCAGAGCCATCTCTCAGACACTGGCATCTAGTGGGTGGCAGGGCTGGTGTTTCTGGTGGCCAGTTCTGCACGCACGTGGCCTCTAGCCAAGAAACATGGTGGCTGGGCTAGCAGAGTGGCTGCAGCTTAGATAGTCGGCCTGAGCCAAGAGACCATTTAATACCTAGGACCAACATGGTAGGAAGAAAAAAGCCATGTCCTGTACAGTGTCCTCTGACTACTACGTATATGCATGGCATGGCTGGTATGTAGGCATGAGTGTTTATGTTTGTGCGTGTGTGTACACACACACACACACACACACACACTAAATGTAATTAATTAAAAATACTATCTTATACAATTGCAAATACATAGCAGATAGAAGATGCAAATGAAGCTGTCACCTGTGCCGGCCATCCTGCAGATGTTAAAAGGGATGGAGGCAAACAGTATTTACTGGGGTTGGGGGTGTGTATCAAGTGTTGAAGATACAGCAGTGGTAAACACGTTGTCTTGTGCATGTGAGGCCCTGGGTCTAATCACTAATATCAGTAAATAAATAAATACAAGTTTAAAAATTATTTTCATGTTTTGTTCCAATGTTGTTTTAAAATGGTTATCTGCATTTCTGTCTGTGGAGGCCAGACCTTGATATCAGGTATCTGAAGGGGAAGTCTTCACTAAGGACACGCATGTATTGGTCCACCTTACATTGCGTAGTTGAGCTCCATTTGTTGGGACTCCATAGAGAATCCCCCGCTTCCTCAGACTCAGGCTGATTGGCAGAGTGATGCCAGCTGAGACGAACTCGCTAGAGTTTTGCTAAGTCAGATTCATGTGCTGAGGCAAGACCTGTGCAGGACACATGATGTTTGGAGAGAGGATAAATAGGACCCAGCGGACACTGAAGGAGCTGCGCTTGGCTTGCTTACACAGCTAGCTTTGCTGAGAGAGGCACAGCTGAGAACTCCTGGAGTCCCTCTTGCTGACCATGCTGAGACTGAGACTGGCTGTCTCTGCTAGGTAGTGCCACTGCTGCTGATTTGTGTCTGCTGTCCCGACACTACCTACCGAACTGGACTGCTGGTGTATCCAATCAACTGTTTGCAAAGGGACCGAGCTGCCGCTGCTGACCTGGGAACTACTGATTGATTTCCTGACAACGCAGATGAGATTTGCTCCTAAGAACCTTTCTAAACAGATCTACTTCCCCCATATCCTTTCTTTTCCATTACCTCTGGTGGATAGTGGGCTAGAAGGGAGGTTCAAGTGTTTAAGAACCATCCTTAAAAGTAGGTTTTGAGCCGGGCATTGGTGGAGTATGCCTTTAATCCCAGCACTTGGGAGGCAGAGGCAGGAGGATTTCTGAGTTCGAGGCCAGCCTGATCTACAGAGTGAGTTCCAGGACAGCCAGGGCTACACAGAGAAACCCTGTCTTGAAAAACAAAAAACACAAAACAAAACAAAAAAAACTAGGTTTTGAAAAAATTTAAAAAAAGAAAAAGAAAAAATTAAAGTTATAGGGTTATAGGTATCTTCTTCAATTTTGCTTCATTTTTTTTTTTTTTTTTTTTTTTTTCTGAGATAGGTCTTCCACTGAACCTAGCCATTTCGGCTAGACTGGCTGGCCAGTTCCTCCAGGGACCCACCAGCCTGCAACACCAGCACTGGGACTCCAGATGTGCACTGTTACCCATGACTTTTCACAGGGTTCTGGGGGATCCAAATTAAGGTCCCTGTGTGCGGGGAGGTTAGCTTGGATCCTGTTGGGCAGTTGTGGTTCCTGCGGCTCTGGAGAGCAGCAGAAGCATGGGATTTCTTGCACTGGGCAGATGCTGCGGGGGGTGGGGGGGGGAGGGGGGTGGCGGGCCTCATGCCCAGGCTCTGCTGGGACCACGGAAGAACAGAGATGCGAGAGAAATGAGGGAGAAAGAAAGCCCTGACAGCGCCCCGTTGGAAAGAGACTCTTTGGTTACTGTACTCGCTTGGCTGACTCAGTAGCCAGGCTAGCTTGTTTGAATTTGCGGTCCTTGTGGCTGGAACGCAAGGAAGTCTTTGATGGGAGATTAGGCAGCAGGACAAAGGCTCATTAAAGGCCTTCTCCATGGTTCCTGACATTGGGCCCCAAAAGACACGAGGAAGTCCATGGTTTTATAAGATTTATTGTCATGGTGGGAAGTAGATGGATCTGGCTGTACCCCACGAAACTCAGGGCATACCTGAGTTAAATAGGGAGGAAGGAGGGTCTAAGAAGGAATACTTAATTGGCTATGCCCTCTGGCCTTTAGGTATCTCACTAATATGGAAATCTCTCAAGGGCCTGAGGCCTGTAGTTATGCCCTCTACCTGTGGAGGGGCACAAACCTCTCTTTGGGAGGGGCTGTATTGCCCTACATGACTGAAAGGCGCAGGTCAATGGGGGTCTTTGGTCGAGTATCAGGAGTCTGGAATCTGGGAGCGAGGTGAAATGTATTCCATCCCTTGCAGGGTGTCCGGCCATTTCTAGCCCGTGCTCTACCAGAAACCAAGCCATCCTTTCACGGTCCCACATCTGTGCTCTCAGTCAAACAGGTTACCCACTGAGCCTTTCTCCTAGCCCCCATATTACAAAGTCTTACATCACTATGTCTTAAAAGGTTATGTTCTTTTAAGTTTTTAAATTTGGTTTATGTATGTTTGCCTCCAATAACCAGATCCCGTGGAATTGGGGTTACATATGGCTGTAAGCTGCCAAATGGGCACTGGGAACCAAGCTTGTGCCCTCCAGAAGAGCAGCAAGTGCTTTTAACCTCTGATCCATCTCCTAGCCAAGCTTACTTGTGTCTTAGTTAATGGTGTCTTAGTTAGGGTCCCATTGCTGTGAAGGGACATGACCAAGGCAACTCTTATAAAGGACAACATTTAATTGAGGCTGGCTTACAGGTTCAGAGGTTCCGTCCATTATCATCATGGCGGGAAGCATGGCAGCGTCCAGGCAGGCATGGTGCTAGAGAAGCCGAGAGAGTTCTACATCTTGATCCAGGGACAGCAGAAAGGGACAACCTTCTCCAGGCAGCTAGGAAACTATTCCACCCTGGGCAGAGCTTGAGCATAGGACCTCAAAGCCCATCCGAACAGTGACACACCTCCCCCAGCAAGGTCACACCTAATAGTGCCACTTCCCATGGGCCAAGCATATTCACCACATTAGGTGAGGAAAAAAAAATATATTTCCCTATACTTAGGAGGCTGAGGCAGGACTGCTGAGAATTTGAGGCTAGTTATGGATATACAATGAGTTTCAGACTATCCTGGACTACAAAGTATAACTCTCAATAAAACACACACACACACACAAGACACACAAGCACCCAACCAGTTTGTTTTAAAATTTGTGTGTCCCAGGGAAGGTTTTCAGACTTGGAGATAAGCACTTCATCATGGCATTAAAAGTATGAGTTTGGGGTGGGCATAGTGTTATCCACCTATATAACCTAGCACTTGGGATGTGAAGCCAGGGCTATCACAAGTTCAAAGCCAGCCTAGGCTACACAGTTAAATTTCTGTCTCAAAAAATTAAAAAGTTCAGATCCTAGGTTCACTTGGCCAGTTAGCAGCTGTGGCAAGTTTGGGCAGGCCATTCCTCCCCAGAATCTGAGTCCCTGGATGTGTCATATAGTCACTATACACCCCAAACCGTCAGGAAGACAAAACAGAAACAGCAACAAAACAGCGCTGTGTGGATTCCAAGAAGAATCTGGGGAATAGTCCTACATCAGCATTCACGAGTGGGCCTTCCCCAGGGACCTCTGCAAGGGCAGAGGGAAGACTTGGAGCTTCGTGGGAGAAAGCTGAAGGTACCTCCATCAGTTAGAGGTAGGCAGAGAACAGGTGGGGCCAGGTCTTGGAGACACAACAGATTTGAGTGGAAGCAATAAGGAAGCTCACTCAGGAATGCAGCAATTCCTTAAATTAATTTTATTTATTGAGGTCTCATTATATAGCCCTAGTTGGCCAAGAACTTGCTATGTAGACCAGGCTGGCTTCGAACCTCAAACTTAGAGAGATCCGTCCATTTGCCTCTACCTCCCAGGTGCTGGAATCAGAGCCACCACACAGCTTCAAACAATTTTTTTTTTTTTTTTAGTACAAGGTCTGAGCCAGAGAGGAAGGGGGTTTGCTTTTTACTACTATAGGTGGCTAAGAACCAAAAAAATAAAAATAAACCTAAGACTCTTGGGATTGCTAACTCCAGAGCCTCCAAGCTCCACCCCTTTTGCCTTGACCCCCTCACCTTTGCTCCAAGATGTTTTCCAGTAAGTGTTAGAATATCACCTCTCCCCCTCTGTGGAGGACGGGGCGGGGAGTGGGGGGGGGTTAAGTATGGGGGAAGGTCTGACACACAGGCTCCAGCCAACCCGGAGCCTGATTTCCTAAGTAAGATTAATATCTAGACCCACAGAGTGGTCCAACCCAACAGCTGCACTTGGCCCATGTTCTGTTAGACAGTTTCCCTCCCTGTAAGTCCCTAGAGCAGTGCCTTTTCAGGTCCCATCCCCATCTGGCAGGACACTGCTGCTATGCTAAATAACAGTAACACCTACCTCGAAATTTAAAGTAAAGAACTTTACCTTTGAGAGGGCTCAGCCACAGTCTCCACCTGCCTTCAGAACAGACTCTGTCAACACTGGCTTTATTCTTAGAGCTAAGTATTGAATTCTGCCATTGAAAGGATGACCCAGTAGGCAGGGCAAACTCATCCTCCATCACATCACACAAAGCCAGAAACGTCCGTTCCCGTTTGGAGAAACTGTGGGTATGTTCTGGAGACATATCACAACATTCTGGGGAAATTGAAGGTAACAAAGAGTAATCACCAAGATCCAGAATTGAAGGCTAGGCATGGTGGCTATAACTTTGAACCCCAGCCTTCAGGAGGCAGAGACAGCAGAGCTCCATAGGTGGGAGACCAGCCTGCTCTACATAGTGAGTTCCAGGTCAACCAGGTTACTTAGTGAGATCTGATACGAAAGGAAACAAAAACCAAGAACCCAGTTTGTTGCTTTTTTCTTGCTCTGTTGCCATGGTCACTCTCAAAGGGAAAACAGAGTAACATCTGTCAAGTACTTGGCGTTGTGGCCAGCCCATTTCAAAGGCTCACTTGAGGGTAGCTGGAGTTGGTATAGCTGAAGGAAGAGCCTGGGTACTGGTGGCAGAAAAGACTGGCTCCAAGTCATGGACTGACCATTTACTAACCGACCTGAGGCAAATCACTGACATTTTGAGCCTCTTGTACCACCACTTTAAAACAGGGCTGATAAATTTTAGAGAGGAAAAAAAAAAAAATTCCTTCCTGCATCCTGGCCTTTCACCTGCCAGGGAAGGGGAAGCGAGAGAACTATTGTATGGCTTCACTTGCAGGTTGCCAGCCTCTCAATAGAGTGTACAGGACACAGACACAGCTCGGGGCCTGGTATGCCTTTGAACAGAAGTTAAGGCTGCATATTCCAGTCAGATTCAAACAAAACACACTGACTTGATTTTTTCTGGAGTGCTGGTTGAAGTGGTCAGGCCAAGATGTGTGAGGAAGTGTATACCCTTTGTGTCTGGAGGTCAAATGACAACCTGTAGGAATGTTGGTTCTCTCCTTCCCCGTGTGCGCTCTAGGATCTAGGCCAGGCCTTTAGGCTTGGTAGCAAGGACCTTTACTCTCTGAGCCATCTTGCCAGCCCCAATTGAGGCAAGAACGTCATTTCATTAGTCCTCCATGGCCTCCCTTCCCTCCCCTTCCCCTACATTAGCTTCTATTATTTGGGGAGGGGTACATTTACTTATCTATTGGGGAAGCACCACAGCATGTGCCAGCTCTCCCTGCCACACTCGGGATCAAGCTCAGGTTATCAGTTTTGGTGGCAGATGAGCCGTCTCACTGGTCTTTCCTAGCGGTGGGGGTGGGGAGTCCAGACTAACAATTTAACTGAGTATTATTGAATTGAATATGGTCTTCAATTCCTGACCACCCAAGCACTGGGCAGACAAGCGTGCGCCGCCGCAGCCAGCTTACCGTCACTCTTTGTTAAATTCAATCTCAACACAGAGTATCACTGCAAATTGTTTATTAAAACACAAAGCAATGGACAGTGAAAAACATCCTGATTTTTTACTTTTTGGTGGAGTGGGGTGGGCATGGATGGGGTAGAGATGGATGGAGACAGCCAGAAGGAACAACTACCCCTGCTGCTTCCCTGGCCAGCCAGGTTCAAGGTTCCTCAACATACTTTGCCACACTGCTGTAAATGCACGGTGTGCCAGAGTCAGTCTGGCCTCACAGGGAAAATGGGAAAGAGTAAGTGCTACAAAGGCTGGGGACTTGATGCCTGTTCTCCAGTACTGTACTCCACAAGCAGCAGCCAAGTTCAATACTGAGGGATGAGGTTGGTTTCCTCACAAACCAGGGTGGGCCAACAGTGGCTGAAGAGGCTACCCTGAGCTCAGAATGGACAGCCGTCCTATCCCAGGGGACTTTGTGAAAAGGTAATGCTCCTTAACTCCAACGCAGGAACTAATCCAGGGTCAAATCTCTTTTCATTCCCTGGATCACGGCACACCAGGAAAGAGAAGAGCCAAGAATGTCTTTTCCTAGTTTTGCCACGACATCTCTCCTTGCCAAGTCCCCCCTCCCACCTGGCACCTCAGCCGTTTCCTGACAGTTGTCCTTTGAAAGGACGGAAAGCACACTTCAGTTTGTTGTTGTTTTTCCTCATACTGAAATAAAGCACTAAGCTCAAAATAGAGGTGAGGATGGAGTTCTGCTTTTCCCGATGCTCTGTGCTTCCATCGCACAAGACTGCCTGGATGCGAGCGTGCCAAGGCCTTCTCTGCCAACTCCCACAGGCACTACTGTCTCCCTGGCTGCCAGCACAGTCCTGGCCCCTTGTTTTTACACTCCTGAGAGAAGCTCATCCCAAGACATGCACTCTGTTCTTTTCCTGCCAATCCAACCAGTCCCCAGATCTGCTCTTATCAAGATGGTCTGTCCACCTAGAGAAATGAGGCAAACAGCCCGGGAAAGGCAGATCGGCGGCGTACAGAGAATGCGGTCCTCCCTGGGCAGCTGACCACCAGTACCGCGCTAGTCCTCTACCACCATGAAGAAATCTATCCTTGCCCCTCACCTGCGTCAGGGAAGTCCAACACAGATAGTTTTAGTTCCACCTGGAAGATAAAGCTGCCCCGAGCTCTCCGGTGTAAGCAGTAAGGCTTCTTTGCAATTTTCTTAGTGCTCTTTGATCCCTAATTATGTCTTCCCTATAAGAGAGGCCGACCTCTTCTGCAATCTCCGAGCAGATTCTGGGTTGTCTGCGGTTTGTCTGTCTTACCTGAGAGTCACCTTCTTCAGAGGCCACAGCAGGAGGCCTAAAGTCACCTCTCTAGCGCTGTCTTTTAACAGCAGGAGCATCTGTTAGTCTCTCATTTGAGAATGCTCACGTGCTCTCCTAGGTCTTTAGAGTCACATGTGGTGGCCACAATTCCACTAAGGTTCCTCAAGGCAAGAAGACACTTGAATTGTGTCAGAATAGGCCAGCAAGGAAGGGGAGAGACAGGGACTACCGGACCCCTGCCCAGACCTGGATCTAGAGAGGACGCCCACCTGACTCAGAGCAGGAGAGGAAAAGGCACTGTGCTGACCGGGGTGGGTCCTTCCCCAGTTCCCAGGGAGGAGAGTGAAGGACTCCCTAAGGACTCCTCCCTGGACTCTGAAAGGTGAGCCAGCTTCTAAGGAGAGGGCTCTGAGAGCTAAGAGAAGGGAAAATTGCGGCTGTTTCTCAGATCCCCACTAAGACTCTAGACCAGGGCTAGGCCTTCCCAGGAGAGGCGGGAATGAGACAAGAAGGAGAAATTCCTTAAAACAGAAGCTTCTCACCAAAATTAAAACGTCAAACCCCAGTTCTGAAACTGCTCCTAGGCACACAAGGCGGGAGTCAAACAAGTCACCCAGCTCACTGGGGCGCATGTGACCCTGGGACCACCCACTCAGCAGGAGCAGGAGAAAAGGTCACACACTTAATCCACAGGCAGCGCCTCTCACACGATGGGCATCTGAAGGCTGCCTTTTAAACTGCCAGACCTGTGGGTGTCTGGTGGGCAGTCCTCTGCAGGACTGCGGACTTTGCAAACAATAGATTTAATGGTTAGGGACATGAGTCCCACGAGTCATGTCTTGGCACAATGTTTAAGATAGTTTGAATAAGACCTAAAGAGACGCAGTCGGAGGCCAGCTGATGTAACTGACCTAAGCCACACTGAACCTGCAGACTCAACTCGGTTATTCTTGCTCTCTCCTCCCAAAACCTGAACAGAACCAGACTCTGCTCCTCTATCGTTCTCTCTCCTGCTGGAGCAGTGGGCTCTAAAATCCTGGGTCCGAGGATAGCTCCAAACAGAAACCCTGGGCCTCTCCTGCCCCACCCGTGACCGGCACCACTCACAGCTCCCAATCCCAGGCAACTCCTTGTTCTAGCTCAAAACACAGAGGGGAACAAACAGTGCAAAAAGCAACATGAACAATGGAGTCATTCTTGACACACACAATACAAAATAAAAATAAAGCGTGCCCCACCCAACCCCTTAACCCAAACCTCATGTACCTACATCATCTCCGAGGAAGGGAAAGCTTTCAAGTTCACCATGAAGCAGCTCTTAGCTGGGCAGGCTTGGCTTAGGGGACTCTACCCCAGCCCCCGCCACACTCCTTCCCTTGTTTCCTCGCTTCCCTTTTAGTTTTTGTTAGCTACAGAAAGATGTTCCTTCCGTTCAGACACAACTAGAGAGGAAAGCACCCGTCCCTATCCCTCCGGGAAGGGGTGGGCTTGGAAACAGAGGCAGAGGCAGATCTGCTTGGCTTACAGTACCATTAGGAAATGGCCCCAGGAGTCAGGGTTTCCTTCTGAGACTCTGAGTCACCAAAGGGGATGAGTTGGGGTGAGAAAGCAGTACCCTCCTTCCTCAGAGACCCAGGCAAACAAGGCAACATGGAGGCAGCTGTTCTCCATCTCGTTTAATGTGCTGACAGTGGCCCATAGGTTTGTAAATAGGAACGGACCAGGAACCAAAGCCACTGGCAGAAGCCCGGTTAGTCAGGACATCTGTTGCCCTAGGCAGGTAGTCCCTAAGACCGTGGTAGTACCTCGTCCTGTAAAACAGGACCTTTGCAAGCACTCCAGAAAGTGCTCCTGACAGCCACTTCAGGCCACATCATGCAGCTGCCAACTCAGTACCCGAGGGCTAGCCTAAGTCACAGAAAATACAAGACAGTTCTCAAATGACTAAGTGCTAGCCTGGAGTCATCACTAGGAGCCAAAGTCAAGACGTGGCCCAAGAGCTACTTACTGTGTCACACAGCTCAAACGTCTGATAAGGCAAACTTAAAATTTAAACACATTCAGAAACATGGGCCTGGCCTGAGACTTACACTGCTCCAACTCAAGCTGAAGCAAAGCCTGCTGCTTCTGACCTAGAAAATCCCTTTTATCGCAGCTGGGTTGTCCCTCACTATGTCTTAACTGACAGACAAGGGTGACCAAAAGAAAGATGGGGGACACGGAAACTTCATCCCCTACAGAGGTGTTTACTGGGAATTTGAGACAGACACTTTGATGCTAAAGTTAGACATTCAGAGCCTCCAGAACTCCGGCTGACTAGGAGTCTTTGAGTCCCATCATACTTGGATGAAACTTAACTGCTACTTGGATGGGGAGGAGAGGGCAGGAGAGTGTACATTATGACCAATGAGGAAAACAGCTGGGTTGGTGCAGCCAGTCTTAGCTCTTTGGGGTGACTCTAGGCATAACCTAAACTAGCTGAAAGAGGACAGAGAACACAGGGACAGATGGACATCAGATTCTGGACATTCTAAACAGTGGTCAGTCACCTAGCAGGGCTCAAGTCTCTGAGGTTGCTAACATGAGCCTTTTCTAATCCAAAGACTAGAAGAGACTTTTAAGGTCAAGTGTTCTGTTGCTGAGGCTGGAACGCATCCCTGTCGCCTGGCAGCAGGACCCACGGAGGGGCCGGGAGAGCTGCTGGCTTAGGAGTCAGGGAGGAAGGTACCAACAAGGTGAGGTGGTGGAAGGTCAGAGACCCCAGCAGAGACAACTCCAATCTCCTGTCTCCTGCCCAGTTTTGACAATAACTTAGCTCTACGGTTAAGAAGAGAGAAATTTCAAATGAACCAGATTAAGAGAAAAATCAAGGAGAAATCAAGTCCTCAACAGGCACTAAAATCAAAACGATTTGTTGTAGTAACAAGCTGTAGGCAATCTGAGGACCTGACATACACTAGTCGTCTTGGATACCAGACAGTCCTCTAACTGGCACACAAGATGAGAGATGACAAGGAAGCCCCATGAGGTGCAGACAGCAACAGGCTAACTCAGACAGGCTTCCACGGGAGGAAGCACGGTCTTTCTTTTCCAAGCCTTTGCTGTTTTCTTTGTACACCTTGTTCACCTACACACACACACACACACACACACACGTGGACACCATGACCTCTGAAATCACATCTGGATATCAACTCAGAACACACCCAACTCCCACTGCGGGCTTTCTAGGTTATGTGACATTTCCCTGCTGTTTGTTAATGTCTAACCTAAAACCACCAGGAACTGTGACTGCTCCGAGTTCAGAGTCCTTTCGACTCGGTGTATAATGAGGCTCCTTGGAGAGGAAGGGTCCCCTCACCTCAGTACCCCAGAGAAAGAGAGAGCTGCGGGCCAGTTAGGCAGAGCAGGACTGAGCAGCTCTGCAGCCAGGGTTGGTGGGGTAAGCCCACTCACTCTGCTTTTCTTATCTCTTTGTGTGTGTGTGTGTGTGTGTGTGTGTGTGTGTGTGTGTGTGTGTTGCTTTCTTTATTTTCTCTTTTGTTAAACACTGTGAAGAATACAGAAACCGACAAGTCTGGTTTCTTCCCCGCTCCCCTCCGCCCTGCTGCGGACGGGCGTTTGCTCTCACAAGCGGCAGAGGCAGAAGAGGGTTGGAATGAACACTCCGAAGGCCACCAGGATAGGAAACATGAGGCTGCTGTTGTCCGAGGCATAGGGGTTGGGTGTGCGGGGGCCAGACTGCACCCTGTTCTTGTTGGTCTGTCTTTTGAGATTAGACCCTCATCGTACTCCTCCTCCTCCTCCTCCTCTTCTTTCTTCTCCAGTCCTGGGTGAGGCTGCAGCTTTGGTACATCTAATAGAAACAAGAGAACACCCTTGAAGTACGCCGAGACTCAGAGCATTTACATGAGGCCATTCAGAGCAGAGATGAGTCACATTAGAGACAGCCCTGTGGTCTAGGCAGAGTCCACGGGAGCGCTAGGAATTAGCTCTAACCTAAACAGCAGAACACAGAACAGTGGTCATCTTCAGGGTTTACTAAAAGAATAATACAGGGCCTTCCCCACAGGGAGGTTATCACCCTTCCGACCTCACTTCTTCAAAGCTCCAAGAGGCCCACAGTAGGCAAGGACAGTGATCTGACCACTAAAACGTCATTCAAAGTCCTCCTCTTCCTTCTCTGAGTCCACATTCCTTCTGATACAGACACTGAAGGGATGACTGTAGGGATGACTGTCCTGACTCCTATGCAACCTAAGCAGAGCCTGGGGTAAGGCACCACCTTGCTAGAAGATACGTGTCAGCACTGGGCGGGAGGGAAGGTATCAGGACATGTGAACCAAGACTAAAGGCTGCTCCATGCTTCAGAGCACTGGCTGCTCCTGTCAAAGACCTAGGTTCAGTTCCCAGCACCCACATGGTGGCTCACGGCCACCATGGCATAACCACACTTCCAGTTTCTCTTTAGAGCTCTGAGAACACTACACATGTGGTGCATACACAACACATCACACATTAACATACTTGCATGAGCACACACACAGACAAAATGCTTATACACATAAACTAAGTCTAAAAAAATTAAGGACGACTTTCCATGTATTCAAGACAAGACGGGAAATAGCACAGAGAAAAGATGGAAGAGAAAACCCAGTAAGATACCAAGTATTCCCTGCAGAAGTCAGCTGGGAGGCTGGCAGCCAGAGTAACCTAAGCCCTGAGCAAGAGATAGATCAAGGCTGAATTCCAAGGTCAAGGAGACATTGACAGTTGTCTCAGGGTACTGGAGCAGCGCCTACCAAAACCCACAGGGACTCCTGCTTTTGTCTTTTTCGCCAAAAGACCAAAGCCCAATCCACAAAGGAACTTAGACATATTTCAGGTAATTCTATTATTTAGTGGGCATGCGTGCCCGTATGTGCGTGTGCGTGTGTTTGCGCACACCCACGTATGCACACAAGCCATGGTGGAGGTCAGAGGACAAGTTGTGGGATCAGTTCTGTCTATCATGTGGGCCCTAGGGATCATATTCAGTCATCGGTCTTAGCAGCAGGTGACTTTCCTGATGAGTCCTCCTGCCAGTCCTCAGGTAATTCTAACCGAGTGAAATAATGGGCAGGCACCCCAAAAGGAGACATCACTAATCTCAACTCAGAGCAGTTTAGAACTTGTCACAGAGGCAGGGTGTGGGGTCACTGGGGAGACTGAGGAAGGAGAATCTCTATGAGTTAAGGACAACAGCTTGGTCTACACAGTGAGGTCCAGGACAGCCGGGACTAGAGAGACTCTACCTCAAGAGGATTTTGATTGAACAGTAACAGGCAGGGATGAACACAGACCTGACTTTAACCCTTTGTGGCCAGCATCGTGCGATACTTGGTCCCTGTTCATCTGACTTGGAGTTCCCATAATTTGGCTTTAAATATTTTCAAAATAACGAATGACCAGCTAAATGACCCCAGCACTCAGCTGCATTCCTCAGCACTAGTCAAGAAGCAGAAGGTAAGAATCGATCGTAACTCACCGTCTACTGTCCCAGCCATGATGTAGAGCGCACACACCTTGGGATTGTCATAGTAGCCCTTGACGAACTCAATGTGGAGCTTCCCCGTGAAGGTGGACACCTCGCCCTGCACGCTCAGCTTCCCCTTCCGGATGCTCATGGGGATGATCTCGTCATGAGCCGTGCTGTGCCCCACGCGGTCGAAGATGTCCAAGTCCTTCACCACAACATGGCCGTTTAATCGGACATCAAATACCTTCCAGGATAGAAGACAGTGTTACCACCGCCAGCGTCCGATCCCTTCAAGACATTAGACATTATGTACCTGCTTGGGCTGCATAACTTAAGTCACGGCCCTGGATATACTCTAAGGCAGCTGGAGTCTTTCACCAGAGCCAAGCAAACCACGCCCCTTTACTGCCTAGGCTCCATGCTGGCCTCACAGGGGAGACAGGGGACAGAGCACCGGGGAAACCATCCAGGGGACAAGCTGATAAGAGTCCAGGAAAGAAGGTAAGCGGGAGGTTCCTACCAGTTTTGTCACCAACCCCAAGACAGGGACAGCCAGTGGGCAGGGGATGCAGCTTCTCTAGGGTGGGAAGGTTCCATTTCCCTCGGAGCTCACTGCCCCTCCCTTAGGAGGAGGCTCACAGGTTCTACTCTGGCCTCAGAGTCCTGAGCTGCTCAAAAGCAGCAGTCTGCCACTGGTCAAGCAGGGACCTGACCCCTCACCTTCTGCTGAGACTGTGCAAAGTAGACCTCAGCAAACTTCAGCACCAGCACGTAGTCGCCCTCCTCCTTCACAGGGACTTCGTAGCCAAAGGTCTCTTCATTGTACCGCTCTGTCTGATAGAGGATCTGGTCCTCTGGGGTGGAGCGCAGGATGGGTAGCTTCATGCCATAGTCTGAGGCTAAGGAAAACACAGAGAGAAAGCACAGCACGTCAGAGCAAGACGAAGAGTAAGAACCACCAGAGACATTTCCAGAGCAGCACTCCAGTAACTCCCCCAGTAGACGGGCCACTCCCTCTGCATCTGGTTCCACAGAGAGATCACACAAAGACAAGAATCGGATAGCTGCTGACATGGAAGAGAAACATCAAAGAAACCAGAAAGTACATTTAAATTTAGTCCCTGGGCATGCTGGGAAGGAGTGAGTGCAGTTCTTGACCACCGGGAGTCTCAGAGAAGCCTCCTGAGACCAGCCAACAGCAGCAACTCTCACGCACACGAATGTCTTCAGTCTAAAGCACCTGGGCTGCCGTCAGGGAAGCCACTCTTACTCTAACATTTTCCACATTACTTACTACAAATAATATACTAGCTGTACTGTTTTGTTAGTTTTTTTCAAAATTTTTATTCCAAAAGTTCCCAAGCTGGCAAAGAAAAACTTTTATAAGAGAGGAAGGTGTGCCAGGCGGTGGTGGCGCACACCTTTAATCCCAGCACTTGGGAGGCAGAGGCAGGCGAATTTCTGAGTTTGAGGCCAGCCTGGTCTACAGAGTGAGTTCCAGGACAGCCAGGGCTACACAGAGAAACCCTGTCTCGAAAAAACCAAAAAATAAAATAAAATAAAATAAAATTAGAAAGAAAGAGAGGAAGGTGTGCTGCAAGTCCCTCCTGCTGCGACTATCTTACACCACAGACTGAGAACTCACCTCTGCTGCCCTCTTCACTACTGCCTCAGTTAAACCAACAGGAGAAATGCTCTACCCAGGCTCAGCTTAGGAGCCACTTAGTGCAGCTCCTACAGAAACAAGACTAAAGCACTGTACAGTGGCAGCGGCAGGGTCGGGTGACAAGGAGCACAACACCCTGTATAAGAGCCTGCCTTAAGACACTCATCTCCAGAGCCATCTCCCCATTTCTAGGACTGACAACAAGGGTAAAGGAAATCCTCTACAGCCCTCAGTCCTCCTGGTAACAAGTTATAAATGTGCTTTTTTCCCCCACAAAACAAATTAAACTAGGGTCTTTCCAAAGATATACCACCCTCCAGTTCCAAGAAATGAATACTCATGCATCCTGACAAGAACAATTAAACTCTTAAAACATGCACATACAAGGAGGCTTCCCAACATTCCATAGAATCTCCTCCCCAAACCACTTCAGGAGTGTGCCTTTCTTAGCATGAACTGAAGATTTTAAACGCTGAAGACACCTGACACTTGGATCCTTTGACAGATGGGCAGATCAGCCATGACCACAGCACCCTGAACACGTCTGAGCTCCTCTGACTCACTCCTAAGAGCATATCCCTAGAACTCTATCCTACAGATCACCGTCATTTCAAAGGAAAGGACCCGACAAAAGGTGAAAGATGAACTCAAAGTCCCAATGGCTAAGGTCAAGCCCTCAAAAAAATAAACATAACTGTTAACAGTTCCTGTAAGTGACATTAGCCTTGTGATCAGTTGCACATAAGAGACAATGGGACAGGAAACTCACTGTAGTTTTGTCTTCAGACTCTTCTCCCTGTATCTCCTCAGGAAATCAAAGCCGCACAGCTTACAAAGGATGTGGGGCTAACACAGCCTAGTCCTTCCCAAGCTCAAAAGCCTCAGGATGTACACCTATGCAGCCTAAAAGGCCATTTCTCTTCCAACTGAGTGCTAAGAATTTCCTTCTCCCAAGGGGGCCGAGACTCTTGCAAATCTGGGACATTAGCTAGATTTCATTTATCAATCCACAGAAAACGTTGTGCATGTGTGGGCCCCTCCCCACCCCCCACTGGATGGAAAAGTTGAGAAACCAAAGCAGTGCTGTCTACAGGAGCCTCAGTTCCACAGCTCAGAACACTGCCAAGTGAACATGACTTAAACAAGCTGGGATTAACTTTAACTGGCTTCCCTTTAAACCCAAGTGCTATCCTAGAGATCTGCCACGAAGGCCCACAAGACAGAGTAGCAAAAAAAGGACTTTAGCCTTTATACAGGGACAGCTAAACAGGCTTCTTGTGTGAGTTGGCACAACACTGCTCAGGTAACAGAAAGGAAGGAGGCCAGGGGCCTACACGTATCTGCTCCCAGGGCAGTGAGGCTCTTTGGAAAAGTCAACCCAGCTTCAGAGTAAGACAAGCCTGGACTTGAACCCTACCCTCCACCTACTAAGCAGTGCTGAACTGGCTGTTTCTTTTAGGTCCATTTCCTCAACTACAATCTGGGGTCATCATCCACGCCACAGAACTGCAGAGATGGCCAGACACCTGGAAAAATCTTAGCAGCTCCTCACACATGGAGACAGACAAAAGATAAACATGTAGAAATGCCCACTGGGCAGAGATACACACAGTAAGCACTCAAGAAAATACCTCTGCTCTGGGAGTTTAGAAAAACAGGGGAGCAACTCCAGCACCAGGAGGCAGGGCAGGCAGAGTGCTAGGAGCTGCAAGTCAGCCTGGTCTACAGAGCTAGCTTCAGGCACGCAGGGCTGCACAATGAGTTCCTGTCTTAGTAAATGAATAAATAAATAAAATATGAAAACAGATTAAAAGGAGGTAAGGAAATGAATTAGAAAGCTACAGCTGAAAGGGAATTCTGCACCGAGCAGAAACATGTAGGTAGGACCCGCCACATACACGCCTGTGATCCCAGCATGCAGGAGGCTGAGGTAGGAGGGTGCCACAAACTCAAGGCCAGTCTGGACCAGAATGAGACCCTGTTTAAAAACAAATAAATGAATTGCTTCCTCTCAGCCCCCTGACCACTAGATTCTTTTTCTCAATCATTTCTTTTTCAAGTGAGGTTAGTTTCTAATCAATTATAATGAACGATAGAGGGAAGAAACGCATGACCCAAATCCTCTACCTGTAAACCTCCAGTACTTGGGAGGGCCCACAGAAGAAGCGTTCCCACTAGTAGGAAACAACACAGGAACAGAACTCCACACAAGCCTCCCGGCCATCAGCAAAGCATGGCTCTCCATCTCCCTTCTCCCTCATGCTCTCTACCAAGCTCCTACCTCAAGGCTAAGTCCTTCCTTTGCCCCCAAAAGGCTCCACTTCTGGGTTAAACAGTAAGGTCTCCAGACAACACTTCTCCCCTCTGGACACATGCTCTGACCTACTTTTAATTTCATGCAAAAGGCCATCAAGCAGGGAAGAAAAGAAAGATAGTAGCACTTTACCCTCCTCCAGGCTCTGCTACATGACAGTGTGACTGTTGGGAAGGAAGACAAAGAGCAGGGCAGTAAGCAAGGCCCTCAAGCCATAAATTTGATAAGGGATCTCCTTAGGAAAGGAAGGGGTGTCCCCTAAACCAACCAAGCCGTCTGTCACCTTGATACATAATATATCAAATACTAAATGGCAGGGTCTAGTCACCACAGGTAACCAAATCAAGAATCTGGAAAGACAGGTCTGGTACAAGCCTGTAATCCCAACACTTGGGGGGTAAAGGCAGGATAACCAAGAGTTTAAGGTTATCCTAAAGCTACATGGTAAGTTGGGGCTAACCTTGGCAACCTGAAACTTTATCTCAAAACAAACCAACAACAGCAAAGCCACACCCCCCAGAATGCACAGTATGCCACAGCACTTTCTACAGTAGTGCTTCCGTCTGTTGAACTGAGGCACACGGATATAAAATGCCTTTTCCGGGCTGGGAACACTAGCTATCCCAAGGCAGAAATCAAAGTCAATAAACATGTTATCAAGTGCCGTTAGAAGCATAAGCCATTGGGTACCCCAGGCCACTCAGTTACAAGAATGCTGAACTACAAAGAATGTAGAGAAACGGCAAGCTCAAAATCAGGATAAACCCTTATCTGGACTAAGCTGGCAACAGATATCTAAATTCACTCAGCAGAAAATGAACTTTCCTCAGCGGGCTGCAAACAGGGTCCCAGCCGTGTGGAAACAGAAGGGAAACGCAGGGCTCCTGCCGTCAGCATAAACAGCTGCGTGAGACAAGGGTCTCCAAATAAGGGGTGCACCCTGATCCAGAGAAGGAAAGGCGGTGTCAACAGCTGCTCTTCCCTTGGCAGGGCCAACTCCTCAGTACAGAAAAAACTAGAAAGCTGACTGCTAAGTGGAAGCTTAAACTTATCTGGGCCCAGACCTGATGCCAAGAAGCACTACTCTCAGGAACCTAGTGAGTGCTAAAACACACGGTCCTCGCCACAGTAGTATGCCCAACTCTTCTATCCATGCCAACATGCTGGCCACACCCAGACAAGCAGACATTCTGGGCAGGGGACCTGCATTCCTAGTGTCCAAGATGGATTCCTCGATGAAGGAGTCTGGTAGGCCTCACTTTGTATTTGCTACAATTACCCAGCCCAAGCCCAACCCCACCCAACACACACACACACACACACACACACACACACACACACAGGTACGTACGTTCTGGCCCCCAGGGAACTACAATCCAAGGACAAGAGAGCCTGGCTGGCTACCGACCAGGCCAAAACTAAACCACCTAAACCACTTGCACCAGCAACTTAAAGCAGCAGCAGAGGACTAACGACGGCAGCCTTAGTTTTATCCTCTGTACTGGGGACCTGACAGTAGGACAATGGAGCCAGTGTAAAGCTGGGTATCTGAATGAAGAAACCAGCTGTACACTGCCCTCACCACCATTATCTCAAGAGGCAAAGTCCACCAACTGTCTGGTTTCCTCAGGAGCTCCTTCCTCTCTGCCCACAAGCATGAAGAAAGAGGAACACCAGCAACAGAGGCAGTAACGACCTGCTGTTACAAAGTCTGGCTTTGGCTGCCACAACCTGGAGCCCTGACTCAGCGGAAACCAGGCTCCGGGGACCTACATGCCAGGTCTAAATGAATTCCAGGACACAGAAAACAGCCCCATGTGTCAAGACCCTTACATGTATAAAAGCAATAAATTCTGGTTCTTCTGTGAAACAAGCTCTCACAATGTAACCCTGGGTCTCTGCTGACCTGGAACTCCCTATGTAAACCAGTCACCTTCCACCATCAGGAATCCGCCTGCCTCTGCCTCCCAAGTGCTGGGATTATAGGTGTGCGCCACCACATCCAGATAATACACACACAACATAACTATCAGGACACAGAAATTGGGAGAAACTAAGTTGAACCCTTCAGTAAAGTTCAAAGAGCCACACACATTAGACACTGAAAAAAGATTTCTGTCTAGAAAGGCTTCGCCAATTAGGTGGCCTCTGCACCCTGCATATAGTTTCAATCTCCCAGAACATGAAACAAGGAATACCTTTTTAAAAAAAACTTTTAAAAGAGTTCTATGTGTACAGTGTTCTGCCTGTATGTCTGTCTGTGCACATGTGTGCCTGGTGACTATGGAGGTCCGAAAGCAGCACTGGATCCCTGGGAAATGGAGTTAAGAGACAGTCCTGAGCTACCATCTGGATGCTGGGAATCAAACTTGTGTCCTCTGGAAGAACAATTGACACTCTTAACCGCTGAGCCAGCTGGTCAATCCCCGAATTTCCTTCTAAACCTGTTTTTCAATCCTACTTAAAGAAGAATCTAGAGCAGTTTTCTCCAAAGAATGGATTGCGGATAACCTATAACAGAAGCGCCTGGGGCAGAAACCTGAGTCCCAGCTAGTTAAGTACAAGAGAAAAGTTTGTCTGCTGGGTCTACAGTAGGGCCCAGGAATTCGTATTTTTAACCACCTCCCCTCGAAATTCTCATTTGGCCACTGCGAACTGTGAAACTCTGTAAAAACCACTTTCCCCCTAAGCTAGAATCATACTTCGTAGGATCTCCCGGGAGGGGAGGGGTCACTGGAATATTCCAACCTCACATACGTTGACCTCATGAGCAGGATGGGCTTCTATATACCGACACCTGTCGAGTGGCTTTTACTTTTAAGCATACAAATTGCAAAGGAAAGTAGGCGAGAGTCCCACAGTCAAACTTTCCCGGACTATCCCTTTCGAAGATTCTCTGCTGTTCTGGCTAAGAACCAAGCCCCACTCCCGGAGAAAGGGCACGGGAAGCGGGTGATTTGCGGGTGGGCAAGCAATCTATTGGGAATCGTCGCGATAGCAGAGCAGTGGAGTCGATGACCTACAACCTGGGAGGCCTCCAGGCGCCGGACAAAAAAAGCCACCCTTGTCTTTACATGCCCAGCTTGGGTGGGATGAGGGGCTGAGAAAAAAAAAAAAAACGCAAGATGAGAAAGATCTAAATATAACTTCTCGCCAACTCTATGCCTCGATGGCTCTTGGTCGCTTCGAGCCGGGGCTAGGCCCCGGGCTCTGGCCAGGTCCCTGGGGTACTGCAGAGAGAAACTTCGCTCCAAAGGATGTGGTCTCACGGTCGAGAGGAAGGGGCTCGAGGCCCGCAGCTGCGCCCTGCTCACACACAGGCCGCGGATCCCGAGGCTCGGCCGAGGGGCTCTCACCTCGGCCCACCCGGCCTTCCAGAGGGTCCTTGCGGAAGTGGATCCCGTGCACGTCCACATGCGCCTCGCCGCCCGCGTTGACTGCCCAAATGACGCTCTCTGGCAGTCCGGCCCCGGCGGCACCGACCACGCCGAGCCCCGGATCCCGGAGCTCCGGCAACAGCAGCAGCAGCAGCAACCGGAGAAGCGCCACAGCGGCTCGCTCAGCTGCCCGGGGCCTCAGCATGGCGGCCAGCGCTGCGGGGGCAGCCCCTGCCGACCCTCGTCCTCGGCCGGCTGCCAGGCCGCCCCCGACTCAGTAAAACAGCGCGGCGGACCGTTCTGCCTCAGCAACCCGGGACATGTCGCTCTCGGGCCTCCTTCTCAGCCTCGGGTGCCGCCTCCCACCTCAGGAACAACCTACCCCGCCGCCCAGCCCTCAGTTTGGACGCTTCAGCCAATCAGAGTGTAGCCCTCATTAATTACCCACCACCCCGCCGAGAGCGGCCACGCTATTGGCCGGTGTGGTCGGAAAGGGGCGTGGTCACACCCAGACTCCGGCCCAACCACCGGGCACGAGAGGGAGCGCGCGCAGAGGGAGGGAGTTCGGTTGAAGCGGCGGTTCCATGCGGAAGTGGTGGGTGCAGCGCCCAGGCCGCCCCGGAATCCCACATCAGAATAGGAAAGGTGGCCTGGGCGGGGAAGGTTTAGAGAAGGGCGCACTGACACGTCGCCAACACTTCCGGTGCTCTAGATCTTGGGACCGAGTCCGCTCAGAAGGGGGCGTTGCCGTCTTTTCCATCCCCCCCCCCTCCACCTCATTTTTTTCCTCCGAAAGCAAGAGCAAGGTTCTAGCGGACGAACGAATGGTTTGTCCCCGTAAGGGGCACAGGAGCCAGTCTCTCCCTGAGATGCCATCTGTACAGGTGGCAGCGCACGAGTCCCATGAGGATACGATCCCGCCCTCACCCCTTAGCGGGCGCGTGGCGTGTGGTAGCGTCCAGGAGGCCGTCCAATCAGAATGCTCCAACGCAGCGGAAACGCGTGGCTGTTAGGGGAGGGGCTCCAGGATGCCTGCGTCTCCATGGCGACGATCTCTGGCGGGCCTGGGAACCTGAGTGGAGCTAGGGCTTCCTCCTCCCCCTGGTGACCACTGGTGACCTGGACTACCTGGCGCTGGCGCGACCCGAGCTCCCTCCATTGGCAGCGCTCTCCTACATTAGCGTCCGTGCCCTTGGGTATAATCTGCCTAGACTCCCATTTCTCTGACACAGCCAAGCGGGGGGAAGTCAAATCATTTGTTCCATAAGTACTTCTCCTGTTCATATGTATTATGCCGACAAAACATAGGAAGCCCGGTTAAATTTGATTTTTTCTTTTTTTTGAGGTTAAGGAAAAAAATAAAATAATACTGGGCACTGTGACACCAAGTGACACGTTCCTGTATTCTCAGGACTTGGTACTCCGGAGGTTGAAGCAGGAGGATTACCGGGAGTTTTCAAGGCCAGCTTGAGCTCCAAGAGCGCGATCCTGTAGAACTAAACAGGAGTCTGGAGAGATGGCTCCGCGGTTCAGAGAGCTGGCTGCTCTGGAGGGGGGGATCATGGGTATTGCTCCCAGCCCCCACATGGCTGCTAAGGATGGATTCAAAGGATGGGGTCGCGGTCCTCTGACCTTCACTGTGTATCCGGGACACATAGACATACATGCATTAAAGCCCCTGCTCGGAATTGCCAAAGCTCAGGTCAGAGTTTTAAGTCCGCAGCACTCTCCCAAGACAGGTGTCTTCGGAGAGTGACAGGAGCTATAGTTTGGGGCTGAGCCCGAGGTGGGCTCAGTTGCTTTCTCAATGGCTTCCCAGTTCTATCATCCTGTAGAGCTTTGAGCCTTTGTTGACCCAAAACGGAAATGACACCATCCACTCAGAAAATTCTCCCCCTAGCCCTGTACCTCTCTCCTTTGGGAAACTGGGGTTGAACTGATCACTGTGTGTGTGTGTCTGTGTGTGTGTGTCTGTGTGTGTGTGTGTGCCAGACAACTATTCCTTCTACCCCTGAGGTGCATCCCCAGGATTCAATTTGTTTCTTTGAGTCTGTCTCTTGCTAAGCTGTCTAGGCTAACCTCAAATTCCTGATCCTCCTGCCTCAGCGTTCCGAGTCGCTAATATAACAGGCCTGTGCTACCTTAACCAGCTAAAACAAATATGCTTCTCATGGAAAAAAATGCAGGCAAACCCGGAAGGGAACTTGAAAAAGGACCGATCCAAAGCCAAGATTAGGACTGTAGCTAAGACGGGTCCAGACCACAGGTTCTCCACAGCTATGCGTTCCCACACATTTGAATCTCATAGCCACCTCAGGAAGCTGAAAAACAGGAACTGTCGCCCGTTTTATGGATGAGAAACTTAAAAAGTTGAAGAAGGTAAAGTCATTTGTGTAAAACCACATAACAACCTTCAGCTTCTAACCCACTTATGCGGCGGTGAGGCTGGCTACCTATGAGGCCACATTTGATGCAAATGAACAGCTCTACCATTTGTCTCTTACCTGGTTAAGGGAATTCACCTCTCTGTACCTCAGTTTCCCCCTCTCTGAAACCAAATAATCGTACATATGTCCTAAGACTGTGAGACACAAAGGAGATATATTTTAAGGGAAGAGATTTTTTAAAAAGTTTGTTGAAAAGTCATTTGTTTGTAAGCAGGGGGCCTAGGGGAGGCCCATAGGTACACATCACAGCTTGGGGTATGGAGGTCAGAACATTGAGGAGCCAATGAATTTCATCACCAGCTTGGGTCCTCAGGCTTGGTGGCAAGTGCCTGCACACCCTAAGCTGTCTTACTGCCTCTTCTTTTTGTTTTATTTTTAGACGAAGCCAGGTCAGCCTCAAACTCAGGAGGTAGCTGTCTGTAGCTGTGGAGAGCAGCCAGTCCCTGTATCTGCTGGGCTACCTTGCCAACCCGAGAGCATTGTGCAACCATGAAGCACATGGCTGTGTCAATAAATAAGTCTGAAGTATTTGGGGACACAGAGACATGGGTTCAAAGCCTGCTTCTACTTTTTAGAGCTATGTGGAACTTGGGGAGTCCTTTCTCCCCTTGGAGCCCCAGCTTCTCCCATCTGATAGATGTAATTAGAATATCCACATGTAGGACTTTCAGAAACCCTTAGCAGAGGGCCTGGCTCATAGTAGTATTAATCATACAAGAAGAAATAATTATAACATGTCATGCTGGCAATCTAATAGTAGAACACCCCAGGCTAACGAGTTGGGAAAAACCCTTCTACCCTAGAGAAGGAAAAGCCAACAGGAACCAGAGTTCAAAAGTGGAAAACCAGAGCAGCTGTTCTTGAGTCCCCAGAGGCAACTTCACCTTGACCCACAAACCCGAAAAGAGGCGTGTCTTCCGGTAGAGATAAGAATCCTAAGAACAAAGCATGCTATTAATTAAGCGTAGTCTATTTTAAGTTAGTGGGATAATTTCCCCTGAAGGATAAGTTCACAATAAAAGCTCAAGAGGGGAAACACAGAAGGTGGAGGGGGGGCACTTTGCCTCCTGCTTGGAGTCCTCCGAAGCAGAGGTGGGTGGTCTGCCCCCAAAGCCAAGTTTCTTCACCGCAGTTCTCCTGAAGCCACATAGTAGAGGGATCAGAGGCACCCAGAGAGGCAGAGAACCTGACCATGGCACCTCAGCCTTCAGTCAGCGGGGAACTAAGAAAGGAGACTGGGCTAGCTGGCCTCTGCTTCCCTGCAGAGGGTGTAACTCACAGAAGAAACTGATAGGCCAGCAGGACTAGGGATGGGCACAGAAAGGTTAGTGTCAGCCTGGCCTTGGGCAAGTGGCTTCCCCACTCCGCTTTTTTTTTTTTTTAAGAAAGGATCCCATGTCTCCCAGGCTGAGCTCAACTGCTCAACTTCTGCGGTTGAAGGTGACTTTGAACTCCTGCCTGCACCTCTGGAGTACTGGAACTGCAAACATGCTCCACCATGCTGGGTTTCCAGAGTGCTGGAGATGGAACCCAGGGCTTTGAGAATGTAAAGTGAGCACCTCGACCTACCTAGCTGGGTCTGTATACCTGGCACAGAGGGCAATCTGCTTTGCTTTGTTTTGTATTTGGGGGCAGGGTCTTGCCTGAGGCCCAGGCTGGCCTGGAATCTATGATCTCCTAAAGCACAGCCTCCTACAGGCTGAGATCACAGGAGTTTGCTGTCACCAGTCCCTTCCTGACACAGGACACTCCCTTAGAGCTGTGCTGTGGGCTTCAGGCCTTCTAAGGAAAGAGGGACATCTTTAAGTCTTAAGTCTAGCTCAAAGAAAATCCCAGGCAGAGAGAATTGCATGTGTAAAGGATTTGAGCCACAATCTCTAAGCACCATGTATGGGGTTACTCTTTCTTCTTTCTTTCTCTTTTTTCTTTTTTTCTTTCTTTCTTTTTTTGAGACAGAATCTCACTATACAGCCCTGGCTGGCCTGGAACTCATAGAGATCTGCCTGCCTCTGCTTTCCTACTGGCCCTTTCTTCTCTCCTTCCTTCTTTCCTTCCTTCCTTCTCTCTTTCCTTCCTTCCTTCCTTCCTTCCTTCCTTCCTTCCTTCCTTCCTTCCTTCCCTGAGCATAAGTGTAGGTATGCAAGTCTGGTGCCTTCAGAAGTCGGAAGAGGGTGTTGGATCCCCTGCAACTGGGGTTACAGACGGTTGTGAGTCCTTATGTGGGTGCTGGATAGGCAACCCAGGTCCTGTATAAGAGCAGTAAGTGCTCTTAGCTGTGGAGTCATCTGTCCAGCCCCTAAAGAAGCTAGTTCCTTGTGACTGCCCACCCACAAGCTGGGTATGGCTAATAATCAAGAATGAGGCTAAAGGAAGGCATATTAGTTCCCCTGGCATAGTTGTGACCAAAATGACAGCCGTAGTAACTCCAAGGAGAAAAGGTTTAGGCTGACTCATGGTTTCAGGGGGTTAGCCATGGTTACTTAGCCCTACAAGTTTTGGGAAAACATCATAGTTTAGGGAACATGGTGTTGACAAGCTTTCTCACCATGTGGCAGAAGCAGGAGGCAGGGAAAGAGAAAACAGAACAGGCTATGTCCCAGCACTGAACTACTTCCTGTTGCCTAGCCCTCCCCTCCCCCCATTCCCACCACTTCCAGAAGAAGAGCTCCTAGCATGAAGGGCGAGTGTTGTATCCTGTTCCAACCCAAACTCAGAACTCATTCTACAAACGATAGTGAACTGAAAGCAGGAGCAGGTGACAGACACCTCCTCAAGGAGTGAGGGGACAGCGTGGATCTGCGCACTTGCTGTTCTTCCAGAGGTTCTGAGTTTTGGTCCTCAGCACCTAGGACAACTCCCAACCAACAGTTTAAATCCAGCTTCAGGGGATCTGTTGCCCTCTTCTGGCCCTGTGGGTACAGCACTCACAACATGCACAGCCACCCACCCACACCCTCACCCCAAGCACGCACGCATATACATATGCGGACATACACACATACATATCATTTTAAAAATCGGGGCTGCAGAGGGTGGTTAAGAGCGCTTACTGCTCTTGCAAGGTCTTTGGGTTTGCTTCCCGGCATCCACATGGTGGCTCCCAACTCCAGTCCCAGGGATCCAACACCCTCTTCTGGCCTCTGACGGTACCAAGCTGCACATCGCGCTACACAAATATGCACAGGTGCAGGCAGAGACTCAAATGCATAAAAGAAAATCTTTTTAAAAGAATAATAAATCTTTAAAATAAATCTTAAAAATAATAAATCTTTAAAAGTGAGTTTCATGACCGTCTTTCCCACCTTTTTTCCTCAACAGGAAATCACACTGAAGCAAGAAGGCACTCCGGAGGAGACAAACATAATTGACGGTACAGAACTAATGGTAAAAGCTGTAACAGCCCTTCCTGGCCTGGCCGCCATCGGAGAGCAGCGACCATGGCCCTGGGCTACCCATGGCCGTGGGCCTCAACAAGGGCCACAAGGTGACGAAGAACCTCAGCAAGACAAAGACCCAGCCGGTTCGGGAAGTATGCAGCTTTGCGCCCTACAAGCAAGCGGCGCACCATGGAGTAGCTCAAAGTGTCCAAGGACGAGTGCGCACTCAAGGTCATCAAGAAGAGGGTGGGCACGCACATCCCGCCAAGAGAAAGTGGGAGGGGCTGAGCAACGTGCTGGCGGAGGCCAAGAAGGATTGATGAACTCTCCCCCAATAAAAGATCGTCCCTATTTAAAAAAAAAAAAAGGCTGTAACAGAGGCCACCAGGTGTGCTTGCAGGCACAATCCTAAGGGCTTCATGTACAATCCTAAAGGCTTCATGTATATACATCTTCCTCAGTATCCACAGAGAATGAGCTTCAGAACCTGCCGCTCTCATAGTAGAACTCATGAAAGCTGAAGTCCCTTGTGTAAAATGTCACTGGTTTACTTGTATGTGTCTCCGTGTTGTCCTCATGAGTTCAGTGTCCATGGAGGCCAGCAGAGGGCACCAGATCTCCCAGAACTGAAGTTACAGGCAGTTGCGAGCCATTTGTGGGATCTGAACTCAGGTATTTTAGAAGGACAGTACCAACTCTTTCATCACTAAGCCATCTCTCCAGCTCCTACATCTTTGTTTTTTATTATATTTTTAACCTATGCACTTTGTTTTATAGTTTTGTTTTTGTTGTTTGTTTATTTGTTTTTAGAGATTATTGTGACAGGCAGGGGCACCATCTCACACATGGGGAGGGGGAAGGGGAGGGGGAGGGGGAGGGGGAGGGAGGAGTTAGAAAACAACTTTCAAGAGTTAGCTTTTTCCTAGGGATTGACTCAGGTCACAGGCTCTGTGGCAAGTGCCTTTGCAAGCTGAGCCATCTCACCGGCCCTTTTGTTGTTTTGTTTTGAAGAACTGAGGGTGGCAAGCAATTCATGAACCCGGGCCTCTGAGAATGTTAAGGAAGCACCCTCTAACCACTAAGCCACACACTAGCAGTTTTCTTTAAATTTTGAAATTACATTTTATTTTATTTATTTAGAGTTGTGGCATGTGTGATGGTGGTGGTGCGTGAGTGCGTGCGTGCATGCGTTGCGTATGTGTGTGGTGTGTCTGCGTGTGTGTAATTATATAGTTTAGGTTGCCCTACAATACACAATCCTCTCTTCTCTGTTTCCTGAGTGCTGCGATTATAGGCTTGGTCCACTAGGCCCAGCTGTAAGGCAACACTTGGAGCTGCCCCAGAAGGCGTATTAAAGGAGTGCTCTGGGAAGCAGAAGGAGTCCTTGTCTAGGGAAATGCATCTTGGTTCTTTTTTTTTTTTTTTTTTTTTTTTTTTTTGGTTTTTTCGAGACAGGGTTTCTCTGTGTAGCCCTGGCTGTCCTGGAACTCACTCTGTAGACCAGGCTGGCCTCGAACTCAGAAATCCGCCTGCCTCTGCCTCCCAAGTGCTGGGATTAAAGGCGTGCGCCACCACCGCCCGGCTAGCATCTTGGTTCTAGAAAGCACGAAATTCTAATCCTTAAAATATCCAGGTGGGTGGGAGGAGCTAAAGTGCAAGGATGGAGCTAAGATGCAAGGGCGGGGCTAAGATGCAAAGGAGGAGCCCCAGGCATCAGAGATCTCTGGCTTCTTGCCTAAGTACTCACAGTCCTTTCAGCCTGACTATTTTCTCAAGTCCTTTTATCACAGCTGCTGTGTTTATGGTTTTAAGAGGCCACACACTAGGTATGGAATTGTCCTAGCTTAACTGTGTGCTCCACTCTCTCCTTGTCCGGTTTCTGGAGGGCTCCCCCTGCCTGCTGACGGAGGAGCTGTCTACAGAGGCCCTTTCTCTTCAAATTGCCCTGCAAGCATCTCTGAAATGCACTGATCTGAAGTCCCTGAACAGAGCTAAGCCAGTAGGAGAACTGCAGGCCTGCCGAGTGGGGCACAGAGCCAAGAGCTTAGTCTCAGAATTGGATTATTAGAATTTGGAGCTCCCAGCCCTGCTGGCCTCTGGGACATGGAGATTACCCAGGCGCCTGGCTGAGGCCCACAAACCTTCCCACATTTCCTGCCAGGTCTAAGAGCAAGTGTCCTCCCTCTGATGTGACACCTGAGGACACAGAATGCCCTTTCCCTCCCTCTCCCCTTAAGCCCTCCCGCCTGCCTCAGGTGCCTGGAAACGCACCTACATCTATGTGGCTGGAATTTAACGCGGAGTTCTGTGGGCCACAGACTGTCAGCATTGGAATCTTCCGAGATTTGGTTAAGGATGGAAAATCACGGACCTTACCCTAAACACAGCATCAGAAGCCCGGGCGGATCCCAAATGGGTGACTTAGCGAATCCTCAGGTAGGGCTGGAGAGATGGCTCAACGGGTGAAGGTTCTTGGTGCTAACCCTAACAACCTGAGTTTGAGGGCCAGGAACCACATAGCAGAAAAAGAGAGCTGACTCACAAACGCCATCCTCTGGCCTTCCTGCACGCACCCACAGGCATGCACACCAAATAAAAAAAACATGTAATTCTAAAAAATCCTTGAGGTGATTCTTTAATACGCTGAAGGAGGGAAATAAAGGCTTGGAGGACTCTAAATATCCCCATATGTCCGCCCAAGTGTGCTCCCAGCCTGCCCAAGATTCCAAAGAACTTCTCACAAACATCTCCTTTGAGATCCTTCAACCCATCATATTTGTGGAAGCTCACCCACTGATTACAGTGGCTCTATTTTGCCAGTCGCAAAAGTCCATGGTAGCCTGCAAATGACAGTCCCTAAAGATACAAAAACCAATGCCCCCAGTGTGGACTCGATGCCTCATTACACACAGAAAACAGGTTCTGAGAGGGCACACAGTTGCACACGACTGCCCAGAGTCACACAGTAAACAAACCTAAGGCCTAACTCCCACCAAGTGGCTGCCCCTCTCAGCTCATCACACACAGTGGAGGTTTCCTCCAGAGCAAAGCCCTTGACACCACTTCCTCTCACCTCCCTAGGGCTCCCCTGGCCTCATGCCCTGCTTCCGGTCTGTGCAGAATCTGCTTCCGGTCTGCTTCCCTCCGTGCAGGGTCACGCTCTATAATCATATCTGAATGTGTTTCCAGCATGTCTGTCTCCTTGATCAGTCTGGAGTTTCCTGGCAGTCAGGAGGAGGTACAGCCCCTGCTAGGTGCTTCCTTCCCAGTCCTCATCGTCTCTTCAGACAACCTCGTCTCTCCTGTCCTCTGTGTTAGAAGGAAATAAAGGTGATTTGGCTCAGGTGGTAGATCCTTGCTTGATCCTCTGCACGGCATAACCTGGTGTCATAATGTACTCGTAACACCAGCCTTCCTGAGGTAGGTGTGTGTGTGTGTGTGTGTGTGTGTGTGTGTGAAGAATCAGAAGGTCAAGGTCAGAGCTGGCAAGATGGCTCATAGACTAAGAGTACTGGCTGCTCTTCCAGAGGACCTGGGTTCAATTCCTAGCACCCACATGGCAGCTTATAATTGTCTGATAACTCCAGTTCTAGGGGACCCAGCCCCTGTACAGAGGCATACACACAGGCAAAATACCTGTGCTCATAACTAGTAATAATAATGATAATAATAAAGTTCAAGGTTATTAATGGCTTGGTGAGAAGCCAGCTAGAGACTCAGCCAAGAAACAAAGAACCAGGCCGGGCGGTGGTGGCGCACGCCTTTAATCCCAGCACTTGGGAGGCAGAGGTAGGCGGATTTCTGAGTTCGAGGCCAGCCTGGTCTACAGAGTGAGTTCCAGGACAGCCTGGGCTACACAGAGAAACCCTGTAAAAAAGAAACAAAGAACCAGATCTTACTTGAAGCAGCTGCCCAACAGCCGTCTTCTTAAAAGAGGCCACATTTCTAGGGTGGTGGTGGCACAGGCCTTTGATTCCAGCACTCAGGAGGCAGAGGCAGGTGGATCTCTGAGTTTGAAATCAGCCTGGTCTCCCGAACAAATTCCAGAACAGCCAGGGCTATGCTGAGAACCCCTGTCTCAAAAAACCAACCTCCCTCCCCCCTAGCCCCAAAGATGCTACATTTCCTGTCTATGTAATATACGAAAATGAAAGTTGCTGGGTACAGAATACTCAGTCTGTGATGTATGTGGTGGGCAAGAAAACCCACCCAGTTCTGGGCGTGCAGGAGGTTCTGGGGAAAGGTGAATATCCTTTATCAGGCGCAAAGCAAAGACCACCCTCTCTGTCATTCTCGGTTTTTTGGTTTTTGTTTTTTTTTTATTGGTTCTGAGATCAAAGGGCTAGGCGAGCTGGGACGGGCATCAGGAGGGCGCTGAAAGGCTCTGCCCCAGGGCAGACATGCTGTGTGGGGTCTGCTGGCGGGCTCCCTGGCCCACCCAGCCTGCAGTGGCTGGGCACATAGCACTTGGCGCCTTGCATGTCCTCTACCGGCTTGGCACTGTGGCCTCCTCGCCGGCGGGCGCCCCCTTTTCCAGTTGCAGGAGTTGTGAGTCTTTCACAGTGCGGAGGGGTGGGGGTCCGGGGTGGGCACCTCCCCGGGGTGCAGGCAGGCCCCATCCGCCAGTACATCCTGGGCTCTCGGCAGCTACTGCGGGGTGAGGCGAGCTCAGCTCTTCTCCCCGCCTGTGGGAGTTGGCAGACCTGGAGGAGCCCCTCGGGGGACCTCAGCGAGACATCATCCGGACAAACTCTGGGAGGGGACAGGAGAGGGTGGAGACAGAGGCAATCAGAGACCGCAAAGGACACTGTGGCCAGGCCCCTCCTCATCCCCCACCCACTGCTTTGAGGCTGCACTGTCTCCCACATCCACGCTCTATCTTTGTAAGACAGCTCTGGGAGTTGCATGTCTGACCCCTGCAGACATCCCCATAGCTCCTCCCTGGTGGGGTAGCCTCACAGTGCTCCCCAGTCTGATCTAGCCTGATATTTCCAGCGCAGTCCCTGGGTATATCACAGTTTTTTTTTTTTTTTTTTTTTTTTCGAGACAGGGTTTCTCTGTGTAGCCCTGGCTGTCCTGGAACTCACTCTGTAGACCAGGCTGGTCTCGAACTCAGAAATCCGCCTGCCTCTGCCTCCCAAGTGCTGGGATTAAAGGCGTGCGCCACTATCGCCTAGCGGGTATATCACAGTTTTATGGTTTTTATTTTTTGTTTGGTTGAGGTTTTTTTGTTTGTTTTCTTTTATTTTGTTTTGATGTGTGTGTGTGTGTGTGTGTGTGTGTGTGTGTGTGGTGTGTTTAATTCATTTGCTTACAGAGGACCATCTTGGCTGTGTCCAAGTTTTGGGAACTGTTAAGAAAGCAGCCACAAACATCTATATTTCGGCTTCTACACTAACATATACCTTCAACTCACTGGGATGGATACCCCTTTTTAAAAAATTATCTTAATTTTTTTTAGCATAGAATAGAGTTTATTCAGGGCATGGGGAGGGGAGCCAGGAGGGTAGTAGAGAGAGAGAGAAAGAAAGAGAGAGAGAGAGAACGAGCAGAGAGGTAGAGGCCGGCCATGACCACGTGGAGAGAGGGGGATCTTAATTTTTTTTTAAATGTGAGTACACTGTTGCTCTCTTCAGACACACCAGAAGAGGGCATCAGACCCTATTGCAGATGGTTGTGAGCCACCATGTGGTTGCTGGGAATTGAACTCGGGACCTCTGGAAGAGCAGACAGTGTTCTTAACCACCGAGCCATCCCTCCAGCCCTTAACTTTATTTTTTTAAATTGTGAATGTGTATGCATGTTGTGAGGGCAAAGGAGGCCACTAGGTGCTCTGGAGTTGGAGTTATGGGCGGCCGTGGGGCATGGAATGTCCGTGCTAGGAACCTGGACCCTCTGCCAGGGCAGCAGGCGCTGTTAATCTCCCAGCACTTAGTAGAGTTTCTAGATCTGACCATTAGAGGATCCTCTCCCCCCAGTGTCATTCTCTCTTCCCTTGAAGGCAGGCTGTTCCCAGAGAAGACCTCCTGACCCTTGTGTTCTGGGCACAGGCCAGGACACATTCATCTTGGCTTTCCACTCAGAAGGCAAGTTCCTAGAGTATAAGATGAATATTATGTTTTCCTTCCGCCTCCCACAGTGCCAAGAACGGAGCCGCTCACAGATGACGCCAACCTTGGTTTGCATCCCAACTCTTTCTAACAGCTAGGCAACTGTGTTTCTTCTGAGACAGGGTGTCTCTATGTACCTACCCCTCGGTGTCCTAGAACTCTTTATGTAGATCAGGTTGGCCTTGAACTCACAGAGATCCACATCCCTCTGCCTCCCTGGTGCTTTTAGGTTTTCTCTGTTTAATGGGAAGTGATGGAAATGCGGGCCATCGTGAGAACAAAGAGGTATACGTATAAAGCTACTTATGACAAGCACACCGTGCACATAGAATAAAGAATTGCCAGGAATTTTATGGATTCCTTTAAAAATGCCAGTTGATTAGGCAGGTGTGTCCGCTCACATATATAATCCCAGCACTTGGGAGGCAGAGGCAGGTAGATCTCCCGATTCTGGGGCCAGCCTTGTCTACACCAGTGATTCTCAACCTTGCTAATGCTTTAACCCTTTAACGCAGTTCCTCATGTTCTGATGGGCCCCAACCCTGAAATTATTTTCGTTGCTCCTTCGTAACTGTCATTTTGCTCCTGTGATGAATCGGAATGTAAATATCTGATATGCAGGACTTCCCCTTTGAAAGAATCATTCGACCCTCTGGTTCCAGGCCATCTAGGGCTACAGAGTAAAACCCTGTCTCAGAAAGAAAGAAAGAAAGAAAGAAAGAAAGAAAGAAAGAAAGAAAGAAAGAGAGAGAGAGAAAGAGAGAAAGAAAGAAAGAAAGCGAGCTGTCTAGTGAATCTTCTCTATGTGTGAGGTGTTTATTGTGTAGGAAATGATGTTCGGAACACAGAACACAGTTACTCTTCTCAAATTTCCAAGTCAATCAGGGCGGCCGTCATGAACAGGATGAGAAGAGGGTTGGACCTGAAGTGATTCGGAGGTTAGAAAAGAGGAGGTCAGTCTGCAGAAGAGGAGGGGTGGGGAAGGAGTCTTCTACTGGTCTTGGAAATAAGTAGAATTTCACTCAAGGGTAGCAAGATGGCTCAGGAGGTAAAGGCGATTGCTGCAAAGACTGAAGACCTGAGTTTTGATCCCCAGGACCCATTTGACGGAAGAAAAGAACCACTCCTGCAGGTTGCCCTCCACACTCATGGAATGTGTGTACAAGCACACACACTGATAAATAATTGAGATGGATAATAGATAGATAGATAAAATAGATAGATAGATAGATAGATAAATAGATAAAATGCAATTTAAATGATTCATCCCAAGTGGGAAAAAAGCACCTGGCACAAAGGACAGCATATTCACGGGAAGTCCTCACAGGGTCACATGCCTTAGTCAGTTCAGAATGAAGGAATGATAGATGCTGAGGTCAGATGTCAGAGGCTTAAGGTCAAGAACAGCATGAGAGGGTGAACAGAGACAGTTGGGGCAGACCGAAACAAGGATGGACGAATATATGAATGGCTGGATACAGACCCGATGGGGAAATGACGGGACAGACAGATCAATGACTGCGAGGAAGTGGGGAGCTGGGGGGGGGGGGGGAAGGGACAAAACACAGAAGCATTGCGGAGAGACGTGACTAGGAGCCCAGGTACCGAGAGGTACGCATGGGTGGGATATATTAGCCGAATGAATGGATACAGAATAAATCGATCAACGCACGGATCGATGCTGTATCGATGGCTTTTAGAGATAGTGACAAAGTAAACAGACAACTGGACCGATGAAGAAATGAACGGGTGTAAAGTATGAATGACAGACAGGTAGGCGGACACATGGATGGGAATGGGCGTGGAGCAGCGTATACAGAGATAAGAGGGAAGAAATGCACGGTGGGGGTGGGGGCATGGCACAGAGACGAGTGGGATTGGTGATTTCCTAGTGCGCCTGCGCTCAGAGGGCTCCGTGGCTGGCCCGCTTCACACCCGTTTTCAAGCCCCGCCTACCTTCAAAGTCCACTCGTCCATCTCCATTGAGGTCCACATCTCGGATAATTTCCTCTATGTCCCGGTGTCCCACCTGATGACCCAGGAGCTTCCTCATGGCCTCTCGAAGCTCGCTCGTACTTATCTCCCCATCACCGTTGGTGTCAAACTGGGGAGTGTGAAAAGGAGAAAAATGCTTCGTGGATGAGCGGCAGACCCCAAGACTGAGCGGGGTTCCCCTTATGCAGGATTCCTTTCCTACCCAAGACCCCTCCCACGGTCTGGGACCAGGACCCAGGGTTCAGAATCCTTTATAGGCAGTCATCTGAGGTTGGGACTCAGCCTGCCCACCCCTGCCTACTGTCGCCTGTCACTCACCTCCCGAAAGGCGTCTCTCAGCTCCTTTACACCAATCATATCCGCCGTCTCCGCCAGGAGTTTAGGGCCCATCAGTTCCACAAAGTCATCAAAATCCACGTGGCCACCCACTGGAGCAAAAAGAAAGGACCTCTCACTAAGCAGCCTCCTCGGTCTCCTCCATCTCCAGGTCCGGGATGTCGGAGGCCAATGAGGTCACACCACAGACAAGGGCCTGTAGGAAATGACTCAGGGTGGCCGGGGAGCGGGAGAGGGAAGAGTCACAAAGTGGACAGGAGGAAACATAGGAGAAAAAAAGTATCAGGCCACAGAGCAGCCGGGTGAGGAATGTCAAAGATGAAGAAGTTAAGACGCTCTCTGAGGAAGGAGAGAAGGACAGAAGTTCCGGGTACCGGTGCCAGTGCGCCCCAAGCCTTACTTTACCGGAGCTGTGCAAATACAAACTCAACTTCCAAGTGGCTCTCAGCAGCTGGAAGGAGGTAGGCACCTGTCTGCTGGCTACAACTTTCAATGAGGACTGTCTTCGGCAGGAGGAGATCCAGAAGGCAGTCTGGAGGGGTGGGGGTAGGGGGACCCCAGCATAGCTTTTTTTTTTTTTTTTTTTTTTGGTTTTTCAAGACAGGGTTTCTCTGTGTAGCCCTGGCTGTCCTGGAACTCACTCTGTAGACCAGGCTGGCCTCGAACTCAGAATCCGCCTGCCTCTGCCTCCCAAGTGCTGGGATTAAAGGCGTGCGCCACCACTGCCCGGTCCAGCATAGCTTTTATTTGTGTATGTGTACATGTGCCTATGTGTCTGCAGGCATATGTGCATCTTAAAGGCAGGCACGATCCTCCATTGCTCTCCAGTTACGGTTTGAAGCAGGGTCTCCCACTAACTGGAAACTCACTAACTCAGCTACAGTAGTAGGTCAGCAAGCCATACCTTTCTCCACCTCCCCAGCGCTGGAATTACAGGCACATACTGTTCTACTTGGCTTTCTCTCAGCCGCCACCACACTACCACCACCATCATCATCATCTTCCTTGAGACCGAGCCTTATTATGTAGCCCAGGCTAGCCTCAAACTCACTATGTAGCTGAGGGTGACCTTGAACTTATTTTTTTCTTTAAGATTTATTATTCTACTTTATGTGTATGGTTTTTTTTGTTTGTTTGTTTTACCTACACGTATGTCTGTGTACCACATACATGCCTGGTGCCTACAAAGCCAGAAGGAGGGGTCAGACTCTCCTGGAGTTGTAAGTCTCCATGTGGTTGCTGGGACTCAGGTCCTGAGTCCTCTGGAAGAGCAGCCAGTGCCCTTAACTGAGAGAACCATCCTCCAGCCCCCATCCAGAACTTCTTCTGTGCCTCCATCTCCCAGGTGCCTGTGCTCTCAGCACATGGGTGGGGGCTGTGGTGGAGACAGGAGGATCCCTGGGACTTGCTGACCAACCCCTCTAGCCAAATCAGTGAGCTTCGGGCATGTGCCACCAAGCCTGGTTTATGCATCCCTAAGGATCGAATCCAGGGCTTTGAGCATGCTAGGCCAGCATTCTACCAACCAAGCTACACCCCATTTCCATAACAACTCCTTGAGTAGGCTTATAATCCAGTGCCCCCTGCCCTGCTGGTGTGAGTCTATGCTGTGTGAGCCCCTCCTCCCTTCCCTCCCCCCTCCCTCCTCCCTTCCCTCCTTCCAAAGGTTTTTATTTATTTATTCTATTATTATATGTAAATACACTATAGCTGTTTTCAGACACCCCCATAAGAGGGCATCAGATCTCATTATGAATGGTTGTGAGCCACCTGTGGTTGTTGGGATTTGAACTCATGACCTCTGGAAGAGCAGTCGGTGCTCTTAACCGGGAGCCATCTCACAAGCCCACACTTTGCTTCCCTTATGTAACATAATGTCTCAAACCCAGATCCCTGTTTCTGTAGAATCCAGATTAAGACACAGGACCTCAGAATACCAACAGCATCCTCTTACCTCTTACCAGAGCCCAGTTTTAGGCTGTTGCTCGCCTAACGCCCTAACTTCACTTCTATTGTCTCCTTATAACCCTGATTTACACGGGAGGAAACGGAGGCCCAGAAAAGGTGAGTGGTTAGCACTGGGCCACATAGAACGAGATACAAAGGTGGATCCCAGGCCTGTGTGACCGGGAGGGCAGCACTCACGGTTCATGTTGATCTGCTGGGACAACTCAATGAGTTCCATCTCGGTAGGCATATAACCCATGGTGCGCATGCAGTTCCCCAGGTCCCGGCAGTTGATGTAACCATCCTTGTCCTTGTCAAATTCTCGGAAGGCCTCTCGGAGCTCTGGGGAAGGGAGCAGGGGCAGATATGGTCGGAGATGGGACCCAAAGAATGTTTAAGGTAGTTAATGTTAAGAGGTAGACCCTGGAGTCCCCTAGGCCTCTGGCTTTGCCCAAGGCTCTCTACAAACTGATCCCTGCTTGCTGCTAGGGACTGTTCCAAGCTGTGTCTGCCTCTCCTCCCCCAACACCTAGAGGCAGGTGGATCTTTTTAAGTTCAAGGCTGAACTATTCGACATAGTAAGTTGCCGGACAGCCAGGAGTATGTAGAGAAATCCTGTCTCAAAACAAATCCAAACCAGCTGGGTGGGGTGGTGCATGCTATTAGCCCCAGCACTAGAGAGGCAGAGGCAGGTGGATCTCTGAGTTTGAGGCCAGCCTGGTCTGCAGTGTGAGCTCCAGGATAGCCAAGGCTATGCAGAGAAACCCTGTCTGGAAAAACAAAACAAAACAAACAAACAAAAAACCAAATCAAACCAAAAAAACCCACCCCCACACAAAGAGAGTTGAGTATCTTTTTCCCCTAAGGGCCTGACTTTACCTTCGATCTCCTCTGGTCGTAATGATCTGTCCTGAAACAAGAGAACATGTCACATTAGCAGCAGCAAGGGCCTAGAATTTGCAGTATGCCCATCCAATGGGGGCATCCAAGTGGCAGCAGGCAGTAGGTGGGGGGTGATGGGAGGTTAGCAGAGGTCTGTCTGGACCTTGAGGGAAAAATATGAAGTCCCCAAGTCTTAGGACCAGAAGAGAGTCGACTGACAGAGACGTCCCACACACATAGCCTCTGCAAAGACTGGGCCACCGAAAGGCTGCTCCCTTTTCCAGACACAAGAGTGGGTTGGGAACAGAGCTGGTCCAGCGCAGAAACCTGTAAATAAAATAGGGCCCGGGAAGTCACCACAGAGGGAAGAGACCACCCAGGGACACCAGAGTAGCCTGGCAGCACTAGATAGGAGATGGGGAGTTGCTTCAGGAGGAGAGCAGGCAGAGGCTCTCAAGCAACCCCAAGAGGAGAAAAGGGGCTCAGGATATGTGAGGAAGAGTTGGAGCTGTGTCCAGCTTCCTGGGCACTGCCCCACCTTTCCCTAGTATGACCCCATGATCCTACCCAGCCCATTATAAGACTCAGCATAGGACCTGAGGGCTGCCAGTGTCCAAAAGCTGCGGTATCTGCAGCTGCCAGCAGGGCCCCGTTATCTCCATAGGGAGCCAAAGAAACCCTGCATCCAGGCATTAAAACTGCTGCCAGAGAAGTTTCCAAAAAAAACAAGTTTAGAGGAAGCGTGGGGTAGGCCCCTGATGGTGACAGCCATCACCCAGGCTTGCCCAGAAACTCCTGGTTCATGGTATGGGTGCCATGTTCCTGCTCTCTGCCTTAGGGTGTGGGAGAGAATGAGGTAGGTCTGGTGACCCACAGGAGGCTCACAGGAGGCACTGGCTCCCATATCCTTAACACAGGCACATAGGGAATGTGGGATATCTCAGCTGTGCACAAAGGTTGTTTCAGTCGGTGAAGCCAAGAAGGGTGAAGGCCTGGAGACAAAGGCACCCAGATACAGGCACCCAGTCTGAGGATAAGGTCCAAAGGGAAGGGTTATGATGGTATTCAGAGTGTATGCAAGTTTGGAATGAGCATCTCCCTTCAGCTAGAAATGCCCCCCTTGGGAGACGTCTCAGCTCCTCCCAGGGACATTTCTAGCTGAGGAGGAAAGAGTTGCCCGAAGGGAGTTTGTCTCTGTGACGCGGCACGGCTGCAGAGATTTTTTTTTTTCCCTTCAGAGGCTGGCCCAGTGTACACGGCACAAGGGTCACTCTTGTTTCCAGACAGAAATACAGGTTCCTGGACATTCCTGGGTGGCCAAAAAGATGTATTTCCATGTGTTATATCACCAGTGAGTGATAATAATTGTACAGTCACCCTTCACTATTAGTGAGGGATTGATTCCAGAAACCCCAGGCATACCGGCATCCAAAGATGCTCAAGTCCTTTCTGGCAAATGGCATGCTGATTTGCATATAATTTACATACCTCCTCCAGTATACTTCAAATCACCTCCAGATGACTTGTTCTATTTATGTGATGTAAATGCTATGCAAATAGTTGCTACATTGTATTATTTAGGAAACCAGGGCAAAAAATAATGATAATTGTGCGGTTTTCAGGGTAGATGCAAAGTTTTTATTTTTTCAATTAAACATTTTCAAAGACTTGTTTTTATTTGATGTGTATGAGTGTTCTTGCTGCTCGTGCATATGGGCCCCCCCCGCCCTGCATGCTTGGTGCTCTAAGAAGCCAGCAGAGACATCAGATCCCCTGGAACTGGAGTTACAGACATTGTGAACTCCAGGTGAATTTTGGGACTGAACTCACGTCATCTGCAAGAACAGCAAGCGTTCTTAACATCCGGCTCTCTCCAGCTCCAGATGCAAAGTTTTTAAAATTTGATTATGTGGTGTTTTGTGTGTGTGTGTGTGTGTGTGTGTGTGTAGATCAGAAGACAGCCTGCAGGAGTCAGTTCTCGCCTTCCACCATGTGAGAGTTCTGGGATCGAACTCGGGTCCTCAGACTTGGCAGCAAGCCCCTTTACCTGCTGAGCCATCTGGGCAGATTCAGATGCCAGTTTTTAAAATATTACTTTTTGATCCGCTGTTGCTTGAATCCTCAAAGGCAGGGACACAAGGAAAAAGGGAATAGACTGTGTGCGCGTGCATACAAGTATACTCAGTGGGGGTCAGCTATGAGACTAGAATCAGTCATTTCCAGCCCCCAGCCCCTGAACAGCTTGCCGCGCCCCCAGGGCTGAGTTCTGCAGGTCTGGGAAGGAGGAGCACACCGCAGACCCTCCCCACAGACCCATCCATTCGGGTCCACAGATTCCAAGGGGAGGCAAAGCAAGGTACTACTTCACAGTGAGCCTGCAACAGCAGCCCTGGTGTCTGTTCCCTGGGTCACCCTCTGACCCCTAGCTAGCCCCATGCAGGTCAGTGGGAGAACGTGTTGTGTTCGGAGTAGTTAGGGTTATACACTGGTATATGTACGACTCCTGGGGCTGGGGGAAGGCAGGCAGTCTTGAGAACATGCGTGTTTTCTTCCCAGTTTGTGCAGTTAGGAGAAGCCCTCAGAAGTTAGAGTCAGACAGACCCGGGGTTTAAAGCTTGCAGCTGCTGCCTCCTAGCTGACGGGTCATTGCTGCTTCTGAAGCTGTAACATGGTTGAATGCCAGTATGTACCTCATAGGGACTTTGCGTGCATCCCTCAAAGCATGTATTTAGCATGTGAGAGTAAATCAATCTGATCTACAAATATTTGTATCCATAACAGCCTCTTTACCTGCTTCCCGGTGACAACTCAAGACACCTGTAGGAGGCTGTGCAGTCCAGTAGCCACTAACCACCCCTGACAACTTCTACTTGAATTGGAGGGCTGGGTGGGGTATATAGTTCATGCTTAGCATATTCAAGACCCCCAAGCTCAACCCTCAGCCAAAACAGGCCTTTTAATTAAAACAAAATAATATCAATCATTCCGTTCATTAGCCACAGCCCTAGAGGTCAATAGCCACACGTGATAAGTGCTCCTACACTGGTTATCACAGCGCAGGATACCAGGGGATCCTCTGAGTACGGAGAGTTGCTCAGAGACTGCAGAACAAGGCTGTCTGAGTTTGAATCCTGCCTCTGACACTTGCTAGGGTGACCTCAAATGTGTCACTGCATCATCCCACCAAGGAATGGAGGACAACAAACAAAAGCCCCTGCCTCTGGGAATTGGGACTTCTGGGAAGTAATTCACCAAAACACTTAACATAGTGTTGGCTTCCTCGGCACGCCGTGGGCACATCGTAAGCTTCTCAAGGAGTCACACACACACACACAACGCACTTATCTACGCATGCGCAGGCCATGTGCACGCAGGTGTGAGTGGCTGCATTTGTAAGAGTGTGCACGTGGAGAATGGGGGTGGGGGTCAGCCTTAGACATTGTTCCTTGTTGACTTCCACCTTATTTTTCTAAATTATTTATTTATTTTTTAATTATGGGTTGTGCGTGTTTGAGCACATGAGTGAAGGTTCCCTTGGGGCCAGAAGATGGCAGTAGATCTCCATGGTGCTGGAGTTAGAGTCAACTGTGAGTTACCTGATATGAGTATTAGGAACTGAACCCAGGTCCCCCGAAAGACCACTACCACTGAGCCACCTGGCCAGCGCATCCCTTGCCCCATCCACCTTATGTTTTAAGACAAGGTCTCTCTCCCTGTGGCCTGAGGTTCACCGGTTCTGGGCCAGCCAGTGAGCCTCAGGGATTTTCCTGTCTCTGACTCCTCAGCACTGGAACTACAATCACCCGTCACTGTCTTCAGCTTTTTAGTGGGCGTTGGGAGCTGAACTCAGACCGTTTATCAAATATCTATCAAATATCTATCAAATATCTATCAAATAACTATCAAATATCTATCAAATATCTATCAAATAACTATCTCTCCAGCCTCTGATTTTATTATTTCAGTTTTAAAACTTTTTTTTAAAAGGTTTATTTTATTTTGTATGTGTATGAGTGTTTTGCCTGCATGATTATATGTGTATGACACTCATGCCTGGTGCCCATGGAATTCAAAAGAGGACATCGGATCCCCGAGTCACAGATGGTTGTTAGCCACCAAGTGTGTGCTAGGAGACAAACCCAGGTCCTTTACAAAAAAACCCCTGCTTTAATCATTTCTTACTGGTTGATAGACTCACTTTGGAGCCATGAGCGGGTAACTTCAAGAATTACAAGGTGGGGAGTTGAGAACTGGGGTTGCTAGGTTACAAAACCCCTTTTTTTTCCCCAGCACCTCCTCACGCCATGTGAAGCCAGGTTCGGGTCGGCTGCACCGGGTCAACTTACGTACAGGTTGTCTGTTCTCAGCAAAACCCTTTCGGAGAAAAATGCAGGCAGGACCCAGCAAGTTGTGCATGACGGCACAGTTCTGGGCCAGCATCATGAGTGGTCCAGGGAGCTCGCCGCCATCCGCCAGCCCGTCCTCACTTGTCTGCACCGCAATGTAGCTGGTCTTCTCCTCCTGGCGCATCTTTAGCCGGCACCAAGCAAATAAAAAGAGAGGTGAGGTGTCACCTCCTGTCCATCTGGGCCCTCCCAGCCCCGGCCTGGCTGTTGATTCTAGAAGATCCTCGAGAGTCACGTGATGACGTTATGAGCGTTTTAAATACGTACAAGGGTGAACGTCTAATTAATCCAGCTGAGGGAAACTCCAATTTTTGGCTGAAATGGCCCATGGAGAGCTAGAAGTGATTCTTGAAGTAGGCTGAGGACACGCACAAAAACACATGCACACCCACACACACGTATACACAGAGAACCACACACTTGTGTGCACAACATTCAGAGTGAAGCAGAGGGAGAGGCATCTATCCTAACTCAGCAGTGTTACACAGAACCACGTCCATTCCCCAAATGTTCCCAGTGTCCCAACTCAATCCTGGGACCTACATCCTGTCTCCCTGGCTTCCGATAGACTCAGAGCTGCCCTAGCTGGATACGACCCCCTCCCCCTTCCCCCCCCCCCCCCCCCGAAGAGCGGTGCAGAGCTGGGGACTCAGGGAGCAAACAGCTTCCACAAGTCCGATAACTGGAGGTCACAAACTGATGCCATTGCTGACAAGTAAAGCAGGTGAGTGGTGGGAGGGCGAGGGGGCAAGATGGACGCTGTGTGCTCGCTCTAAATGGGCGGTGCTAGTCAGTACACGCCAGCCCACAGGTGCCAAATCTGGTTCAAAAAGCATCCGTGGGTCAAACAAGAACCACCTGTGCCCAGGTTTCACCTGTTCCTGCCGGCCTAATTGGGCAGTCTTCCAGCAGTTTTCCTTTCCTACCCGTTCAGTTTCCCTGGCTCCATGCCAGGCTGGCCTCCTTGAGCTCTAGAGGCTGAGGCAGGGGCCTTGCCATCTGACCAAATATAGCTCTGCTCTCAGGCCCCAGCCAGCCTGAAGATTCCCACACAGTTATAAAAAAAAAAGTCAGCATTGCCCCCACAGACCTTCCCTTTAGGATAGTAGCAGTGTCCAGACACAACATGTGGCTGGATCCAGGCCTCCCAGAATTCCCAGTGCCTCTCCAGGTCCAGCAAGGGACAGCCTCTTTTCAGTGTGGGAGCCGTAGCAGAACTTTCCCAAGGACAGTGGGATAGCTGGACTCCCAAGAGAGCCGTCTGTCTGAAACACACAGAGCTATATACTTGACATCCCAACTAGCCCTCTTCTAACTAGCTGCCTCTAGCTAAGTACACACACAGGCATAGTCAGGGACAGCCTATTCTGTTGGAACCTCCCTCATCCTGTCCTCTCATGCTTCTCCCCTAAACCTTTAGGGGTAGGCTGTTGATGAAGAGACTAGATTCCAGCCTTTACCAACACATAAGCCCCTTCCAGACCTAGAGAAGGAGGAACAGTATTTGAGTTCTTCAAAGGAGACTCGGACCAAGGTTCGAGGATCAGTTGTAAGAAATCTCTGAACATGAGGGATGTCCACAGACCAAGGTTCATTCTAGCTTGAATCTCTTCTCCATTTACTCACGCCTCTGAACCTATGCTGGAAATGGCAAAGACCAGAAAGCCCTTCCCTCTAAGAAGGGGTCCATGAGAAGAAGCCCAGGACTGGAGGAGGACTAACTCCAGGAAGTAATCTTACTGGAGATGTTTGAGGAAAAGCAGACTTTCTGTTTCTGGCTGAATCTTACACGTGTTGGCTCAGGAGAAGCACAGACCTAGGAGGAGGAAGAGGAGGAGGCAGCAGGTGGCACAGAATCTTCGGAGTATTTAGTGTGTTGGCTCTGGACAGTGTCATGGGAAAACTCTGGCTCTGCCACTTGCTCGCTGTGTGGCCTTGTGCAGCTCCCTTCATCCCCCTGTGCTCCAGCATCCTGTATATTCTTGGGGGTAATCATCTGTATCCCAAAGGCTCTTGCATGCCGACGAATGAGCCACGGCCTACAGAGTGTTTTGCATAGCGTTTAGAACACAGTAAGAGCCAAATAAATGAAGTTGCCGTAGTTACGGCAACCATGCAGACAATGATGCTGGTAGAGCAAGTTAAGAGTTGTTGGGAGCCAGAAGGCATTTACTTCTGGCTCCAGGGGAAGTGACGGAACATCTGCCAGTCAGTAAAGAAATGAGAAGGGTGGAGAGGAATTTGCTCCCACGAAGAGTAAGCCAGTGGTGGCTGGGAATTTCCACTGCATCTCTTGAGTATAACTCTGCCTGGCACCACGTTGCCCCAGGAGGCGGCCATTCTTCCCAGCCAGCACTGATGGCACCTGACAGGCTGGTCCTGCCCAGTTCAGGGCCGGAAGCAGGCTACCTATCACCATGTCCGTCCCCCAGCCTCCACTCAAGTTGCCGAGCCAGGACCAGGAATGCCTGGCCTGGAACCAGGAACGGCTAGAATATTAGAGAGTGTCAAGACCTCCGACCTCCGGCTCTAACAACACAATCTGCCCGAGGGCACATGGGTCAGAACTCCAGGTTTGCTCCTGCTCAACCAGAACGTGAAGGGTGTGTACTTAGTGAGATAGGAGAGGGTATGTTGCCCTACGGAATACAGTTGAACTAGATAATCTCAAAGGTCATATTTTGGAATTTATGAATAACATTTCTGGCACTTGGAGGAAGAAAAAGGCATGCATAGAATACCAGCCCCGAGTTTACACAGCAGAGGCTCTAAATCCCCGGCTCTGCTTGCTAGCGACAGAATGACCTCGGAAATCCTTATCTCTGGGCCCAGCTCCCTTCTCTGCAAACTAGCTAGGAGAAGTATTCAGAAGAAAAGAGGGAGTGAGATGGCCGATGACTGATATGTTATAAATAATCCAAGAGGAGAAATGATTCCTAAGAGGTATGATCACTTCTCCAGGGGATTCAGAACCTTGCCAGCTGTGCTGCGGCTCAGTGGTAGAGGCACAGTGCTCAACGTGTATGAGGTTCTGGGAACAAGGTTTACCTGGGTATGGTGGTTCAAATCTATACTGTATTTCTAAGATGCAGCAGCTAAGGCAGGAGGATCTTGAGTTCCAGACCAGCCTGGGCTACATACAGAAGCCTCATCTCAAAAGCAATAGTAATGATCGCTAATCTCTTCGGCTTTGATACTCCATCCTTTACCTTGGATGATAGTGAGAATCCTAACACGTGTCTGGTACTATACATCTGGCGCTGTGTGAAGCACACGATCATTTGGAGAGTTAAATAGTAGGGGCTGGGTACGGTTGATGCACACGCCTTTGACCCTAGTACTTTGGACGTAGAAGTAAGAAGTCTATGAGTTCGAAGCCAGTCTGGTCTATGTAGTGAATTTCAGGCCCATCATGGCTATTCGC